>VMBQ01003292.1:67675-107539 GCA_007657795.1 Dreissena rostriformis
ATAGATGATCATTAAGAAAATATTTAGACTGCGCCCACTTTTCGCAAAAGTATGACACTTCGTCTTATTGTTTACTGTAGAATATTTAGTGGATTTGTCTATGTCCGAACACACATCAGTGGCTGTGATACATTTTCAGTTGTGACAATTCACTAATTAATCTGCGAATAATCGCTTTTATTGTTGTAGGTCTGATGTGTGAGTTCAATCTCAAGGATTTGTGTAAAAACGTCGTTTATTAATCGACAAATACCGATGCTGAAAAAAGTAATTCAAAGCTTACATAGTTTGATAAAATATTTGTGAATTGAATAATTATAATTTACGACAACGTTATCCGGTTTGTGTATACTGGTTTCTTAGTAATTATGAGTACTTTTCGGCGATAATTGAGTCACGTCATGCGAAAATGGGCCTTATGCCATATTCGATCAGCGTAGCTTCAGCACAGCCTGCACAATCGTTCAATTAGGTCAGGAGCTAGGCTGTCCACTATAACGCCACCTAAGGTTTCGTTGTCTCATTAGCGGACATGGTAGTTCCTGACTAGACTGCGCAGATGGGCAGGCTGGTCTTGAGCTACTCATGTCTTATATGGCACAAGACTTTATATCGCACGAAGTGGCTTAAGTGTGTTTTTTTAACACACTTTTTGTTTTTACTTTTCGTTTCGTGCACACATGCTGCTGTATGAACTATCGGTACGATATAAATCGCCAAATATAACACAGATCAATGCAGATTTGCACAATTATTGCTATCGATTACTTGAGATAATGCATTAAGATATTCTAAATATCATTTAAACGGTAAATAGATAACATCAAATAAAATTAAACTGAAATCTCTTTTAACGACAGGTATTGAATTCCTTGTTCTGTCTTTCCTTGTTTTCTTCTTTCTTAATTTTCTATAACAAATTACATCAAGATTTTACTCTGAATAATATACAGGAAAGACCCTGAAATGAATCGGATATTACCTGACGATAGAGTCGCTTCGTTGACCCGTCTGGTGCAGTCACGGCATGCTGGGATCCCGGGATGCACACCACAACCGGTTTAAACTGGCGAGTCTTAGCGGGCCCGACCAACATTGTCAGGCTAGAACCCGACACGGTTTCGCCGGCGGTTCCTTGAACTTTGGTATTTATTACTTAAAATCAGATTGGCGAAAAATGTATTAATGGACTTAAAATAAAATAAATTTCGGTGTGTATCAAAGCAACAACGTTAAACTTTGGTTAAATGACGTCATGACGACACGTTACACAATGACGTCACATGACGCCATTTCGTTCGTTCGTTAATATTTAAGCTGTAATCTACGAAGATGGCATAGCGCGTTTTACTACATTTAAAAAAAAACTTAGGTTAAGATTTGTTTATTTTTTTGATGTAGTAAAATATATTTCAGCCCAAAATTATAGTAAACTTATTTTTTTTTGTCATAGAAAACTGCTTTTTTTGACTACTCGAGAAATAAAACACGTTATACACGTGTCCTCTATAGCACGAGGTAGTAGTATTACATTACCATGCATGCATTAAATGTCGATATAAGACTATTGTGTTATTTAATTATTTTCAAATTGCGAAATATGTACATATTTGTTAAATGAAGCATAATGGCACGTTTCCGAATTAATGATGTACAGATTAATATAGATCCACTTACAAACACCAACCCACCCACGGATCGTCAATCATAAAATGTATTAATGTAGTAAGTGTGTACATAGTTCAAACAATATCTTTGGAGAAAAAAAAAAAACGTTAATTTGTCGTTGAATAAGGTCGTCAGTACAATCCAAGATCCGATCCAAGAGGATTGTGCTAACTTACGTTGTACTGTGAAATTCTTAGAAGCCTAACATCCACATAAAGTGTACTAACGTCGTTGACAATCTTATCGCTACCTGATTCTCTGAGGCCTTAAGCAGACATGTTTTTTTATCGATCTACACGAAAACTGGTTCAGTCAATATGTTAATTAAGAGGTGTTAAAAGTTAAAAAATAGTAAGGTACATGTGTATCACGTATGATTTGGCGCGATGTATACGTCATAAAATATTAATTTTATTTGTGCATGAGACTGTTCCACTAAATATTTGTAAAAGTCGACATAATACTGGATATGGTTTAATTGTGTACATTTAATTATTATGCACACTTAAAATCAGTTTAAAAATGGCAATCAACCCGATTTAATGAAAAACCAAACCGTTCCATATTTTAAGTGTATGCCTGTTCGGAAGTGAAAGTAGAAACTTCATGAAACGCCAAGTAAACGCATTTTATAGCAGGTACATATAAAACACAAAGTAAAAAACAAGTGTTTGAAGTAAATATAATGTAATAGTTATCGTGTTTAAACATGGCTTCATAAGAAAGCTTTAAATCATGCCTGGTAAGAAATGTTTTATTTATTGTTATACTTATACAGACTATACATCTAAAACCAGATAAAACCACGTGCATTTTGAAAACTTGCAAACACAAAGCTCGTGCTCTTTTTTATAAAATAATTTAAGCATTTAACACGTAATGTGCAAGTCCGGTGATAAGATAATATGCATATGCAATTTCTTGCAATAATTTATGCAGACATACTCCGCTTGTTTAACGTATACTCATAACTATTTTAGGATTCAAATTTGCGATTTTTTTTTAACAAAAAGCAGTTCAAGTAAACTCATAAGGATATCTACAATCTACACGATAGACCTGAACACAAGTTTGCCAAACTTTCAACATTACATGTAATAATCATAATTTAATGTGCGTTCATAAAGTGAATTAAGTATCTTATAATTATGAGCCGATGTACACGCGGCACGAATACTAAGCAAACAGCGCAGACCCTGATGAGACGCCGCATCATGCGGCGTCTCATCTGGGTCTACGCTGTTTGCCTAACGATGTAGACACCGGGGTTCATAATGTTATTTTCAAGATTGCCTGTCAGTAGTATTAAGTTTTTTTTTTACGCTATAAAGTGGTAATTTTCGATACTTCTAAATAAATGGGCGGAATAGTTATAGCCAAATTGATGCAACCTATATTTATATTTCATTGTATCATTCTTTTAATCTTGTATTGAACGTTCTTACCGACCCCGGAGTCAGTGAATTATTTTGTTAATCATTCTCCAAATAGCGCGCGGGAACGTTGTACTTATACATGTACCATTACCCATGCGTATGCACACGTATCAATAAGCGAACACATACTCAATTGAACTTGTATAATCTTACTGAAAATATTCATTTATATTGAAATTGTGGTGCATCTATGTATAATTGCTCGTATCTTTCAAATTCTCCAGTAGATATTATTTATTTTTAAAAGTGTTGTTTTAACATCTTTTTGCGAGTAAAACATGAAGTCAAAGAAGCTTCGTAAAACTGTTTATTCACATTACATTTCTTGTTTCCTGTATAATAAATACACGGTTTGCAATACTAATGACACATATTTATATAGTGAATATGTGGTTTGAGAAATCACGTTACGTATTAATGAGTTCACTTTGTACTTTATAAAAGGTATACCATCTACATTGATTTAAACGCCAATTGTCTTTTAATAGGCAACTCTAGTTTCGGTAAACATTAACAAGCATAAAATATCTACGATTCAAATCAACATACATGCACTTTTCACACGAAAAATATAATATCAAATATAAACAAACCGATACCTTATGTGCACCAGCAGGACATACATTTTTTAGAACATTTGTAAAATACTACTTAAGACGTTTGACACAGCACAAAAGTATTGAACAAATCAAAACAAATACAGACAAGACATAAACACATATAATGTATACCGGGTACATGAACGCATAAATGTGTTCAAAACAAATATTCTAGCAAATGATTCATACATATGTTTACGTGACATTACGTTAATATGTAGAAAATAAAGCATATCCACACATGATATACATGTAAACGCAAAAGATACACATGTATCCTCTAAAAATAGTGTATTAAAATCTATCTTCACGCTCATTTTAATCGTGACATATACTTCGATAATACAACATGTACGCAGGACAAACACACAAACTCTAAGATCTCGGAATAAGCAGCAAGCATGGACTTCATCAGCAAGCATGGACTTCATCAGCAAGCATGGATTTTATCACAAGTCGCTAAACCACAATCATATAAGACATACCAAGTCAAATATTTTAAGTATGTCTCCAAGAAAGATTGCAAAAAGACACTGAGCTGCGAGGATTAAAATAGACTTATCTGAAATCCCTCAAGGACTATTGGAAAATGAAAGGATTGAATGACATATAATAGGATTTAATTATTAAAAACAATTACACTGTGATATTTAAACTCATATTTTTCTTGAAGATTATTACGACAAGTACTCAAGCAATATGTGATACGCCATTATGCAATTGTGAGTTGCAGCGCGCGCTTTCACTCGTCTATTATGCATTATAACCAAATAAGAGGTGGTCGAAATCGTAAAAAAAAGGTGCATACTGGCACTGTAGACCCATCAAGTTTGTTATTTTATATACTTTCGCCAAATTCCAGTACGTCATTACCCACAGTTCCTAATTAACTAGCGTTCGTTGACATTTTTCATAACCATTCAGTTTTAGTATGCTTCGATTGGTCGCGTAAAACAATTTAAAATCAACAATTAACTAAAAAAAAATCTTCTGATAATAAAGGTAAAATAGTTAAATTTATGATGTGTTACAAAATGAATTATGTCATATAATCATTTTCAGAAAATGTTAAGAAGTATGTGAAATTGTTAACAGGATTATAAAGAAAAAAACAACACATAAAACATACCAAGACCACATTCATTTAACATGTAGAATCGTAGACTAAACACATAATATACACACTAACTAAATAAACATTTGATAATCATCACCTGACAAAATGGATATGTTTGTATTCTTTACATTTCTGCATATGCACATAATAGAACAATAAATGAACATACAAAAACACATGAGGTACAGTTATAACCATATTGCTGAAATTGTATGTAGAGCGATTTACACAGAAAAGTAAGCAACACTGCAAACTTGCAGTGGCATGGCAAGTCATCATATGACACTATAACACCCAACTTCCTCCCACAATAATAAAACACGAAAACAACAATACAAAAACGTAACACTCACTTTGTAAATTGTCATCAACTCTGAAAAAATATCTAATAATATTAACACTCCATGAAAACACATCGTAAACGCGACCATGCAACAACTTTTATAATTACGCAGCTTCTATGTTAAGATGGTCCATAACGATTGCCCCGTCTTGCAGAAGCCCCACCCCGATTTCGAAATCGCGATGTTGGTATTTCATCGACGGGTCCATGGTATGACGTGGCCTCCCCGCGTTCATAAATGGTCTCGCCGTGCCTTTTGTAATTTTGCGCCTGCGCACGGGCCATTTTTTCCTGTCTGGTCAACCGCGTGTTTGGTGGCGGGAATTCCAGTGGCGTTTTAACGCAGCCGTAGTGTTCATAGTCTTCAAGGATTTTATTCCAAGTCCTGTCACACCGTAACAGATACTTGTTCCCTTAAGACAAAGATACAACATAAATACTTACACCACTATATCGAATCTGCTTAAAACAAGTGGACATATTTAAATAGATTTCGTAAACATGGCCGGAAAAACTTGGAATGTAAATGATTATGTCCCTATTCGACCAAATTAAATATTGTATTGCTTTTGATAAATATGCGCAGCATTTTATTTTATTTTTAATTAGGCAACTAAAACATGAAGAAAGAGGGAGAATTTTATCATAAATGCATTAATTATTATAAGTAGCAAATTTGTTATATACCAACGATGACGAGCCCCTTCTTGGCTCTGGTTATGGCCACGTTGATCTGGTTCCGGTCGGTGATGAATCCGAGGTTGTATTTGCACCAGCCCAACGTGGGGTTCTTCTCAATTTTGTACTCAGGCAGGGATCGTACAGTGCTAAAGATCACGTAATCCCACTCACCACCTGTTACGCAACACATATTTACAAAATTTATAATGGATGACTGGCGGCCATTTTTAATAACATTTTTTTTCGAACTACCTCTTCAGTGTATCCGTTTTTATTTCGACCGACAGTTAATATGGGTTCAAAATTGGTGTAAAAAGAGTCTTTAAGTCAACATATGGTTCCAAGATAATATGACATTCATTCAGACATTTATTGTGTTGCCGGCCTAGCTACGCGCAATTTGCGTACTTGGGTTCGAGCGACAAACAATCGAATCCATCGAAGTTTCTCATGTTTAATTTGATCGATCGATCGGTTATCTGCAGGAATACAAAACATCCTAAATAAATTATACAATACTTCATCCAAATGTAATGGCTATCTGAAACAACTTTCAACAAGCAACTGAATATTGGAGGGAAAGTGATTGATTGGATGTTACATGTACGTGTTCAGAATAGGTTAGATTCAACTATACGTTAACTATAAAACAACTAAGACTACAGTCTAGGTTTTATTTAAGGGCTAACTGCAGCTACTCGACACTTATAACGAATAAATTAATATTAAATACTTAATATATCCTGTGCCAATTCCATAACATTAAGTTACATTGACGGTTATTAAAACAATGTCAGCAACTCAGTGAAATGAATACATCGGAGTACATCGGTTTGTGTAATCAATTTGTAATTAACTGACTTAAAAGATAATACAATAACTACATTAGAAATTTGTTCACCGTTTCCACATACAAATATTAATATTTTGCGTCTTACCTTGACTTGAAACCACTGTACTAACATTCTCATCATATAAATGATTTTCTCTTAACTTCCGCTTTATTTCCGAACATTGTGCGTTGTATTGTGACAAGATGTAAACTTGTTCACCACCAGCCTGATTAATCAAGTATCTATACAGTTCAACCTGAAATTACCAATTAAATAATAAACGTCATATTCACAAAACAGTCGATGTAGTGATCTTACTTAAAACCAACGGGATCCGGGCAGCCTTTTTTACAATTTTGTATGCAACTCTTGTTTTCTGTTGTATTGAAATATTAAGGAAATATAATATATTTAGTATGTGATGCAATAAATACTTATTATATTGCTATATTTTGTCAATGGGTTGTTTTTGTAATTGCGGTAGCAATACATGTACAAATAACAAGAGTTTTGATTCGCATTCACATCCCGTCTCCATGCGGCGAAAAAGACCGCACAGGCAATGCAATCTCGGTTTATATGCTATATAAATGCGGTTAATGCGGACGCATGATAATTTATGCAAACGAATAGTTCACTCCATGACTTTCAAGTATTAATACGAATACATGATGTGTATAGTACTCAGTCTCGAAATAGTAACAGCATAGTAGTGTGTCGCCAACGAAAATGTTAATACTACTAGTATTTTACGAACAATATCCAATAATCGCTTGTAGATATAAAGCATCAAATACTGTATACCAAATAACATGTGAGCTTTTTTTTGTGAAATTTAAAATCAGTACGCAATGATCTTTTCTGTTTTTGGACACATTTTCTGAGACAGCTTTTGAACTTTTCATGGCAATGCACATTTCCGACTTATATGTTCGCTAGAAGTTCCGGCCGTTCAGAGTGTATATCAAATATCAGAATCACTCATGCATACGATATTTATAATCGAAAATTATATAATTCGGCAACGATAATCATCAGAATATGACGGAATATTCATGAGGTCTATGTTAATCTTACCGCAAAACAGTTAAACTAAAAGCAACACCATTTGAGTAACAGTAAACAAATGAAAACATGTATTTAGTAATTCCAATGTTCGAAACCCAAGAGTAGTTATTTTGTGTTTGACATGACTTAACAACCTTCACAAGCCTTGGCGTGTGTTTCACTTAGTTTTGCAAATCAAATTAATTAGAAAATAAAGGTTGTTATTATCATTATCTTTACTATTTTGTTTGAAACATTTTCCCTTTACCTTTGATAATAATACAAGTTTACGTTTGAACAATTTAATATGCACATTTTTAAAGATAAATACGATCAACCACATCTACGAAGAACACCTTAAAAACCTGCGTTATGCTACTTATATCTTGCCATTACTAACCTGGTATTGACCTTTATGAATGAATATATTAAAGTACCGTTCTCATTAAAACATTAGTTTTTGCATTGGCATTTGGCTCTGGTTTAACAAGACAAAATAATACCACCAAAGAAACGCGAAAACGTGTCATTAAGTTCGTGCGTAAACATTATCGGATTAACATTCTTATTTTTACAACCGCTAGTCTTTTATTTAAGGCAAGTGACCAACTGCCTATACAATGCATGAAAAAACATACACCACGAAATGAAAATTATTAAAGATTGGGTCAACATCTTCGATGGTACATACAAAGGAGCTTAGTGGTTTTCAACCGGCTGAATGACGCGTTGAACCTCACACTTAGCCCAGACTTAATCACTAACACTACATGTGTAAATAAAAATAAACGGCATAGAATCGTTATTCAAATTAAAAAGCAAAACAATAGTATATAAATCAAATTTAATTACAATTTAATTTCTTTACGTTTCAATTTGCACCGTAATCGTGTTTCCTCGGCTATTATCGAGCCTTGTCCCGGCTTAGCTATTTATTAATCTCTAAATACTCAAATAAAGCAACATTCTATATTTTTTAACACGTTAAAGTTTTGCTACAAATATGCTTTTACTAAGCCACCATATGTTAATGCACAGTTTGAGTGTTCGTGTGCAGTATGCATAGACACAGTGTAGGTAAAATTACATATACAATTAAGTATTATGGCGTCGGTTTTAAAGTTATGTATATTATATTATAATCAAAATTATAAACTAAGATATTCATAGGCCTGAAGATAGTATTATGAAATAAATACATATCATAATTTGTAAATTTTACTTATACAAACAGTTTGCATTTGATAACAATTATTCGAGGTTATGCTCCCGTCATGCTGACTGTAGGGAAACACCAATCATATTGTGCAGGTCTAGCAGTGGGACAAGAAACGCGGCAAAATAATTACAATCGGCAAGCGCACGACACGTTCCTCGACGCAAGTGTGTAATAACTTTAATTTGTTTAAAGAGTATCGGGTAAATGTTGTCTCGCTATGCAATGAATTGAATACACAGATGGTACATGGTGTTGCTAATAAAAAATAACACTTACCACATATTCCACCTCTACAGCATTACTTTTCGACATTTCATTGCCGTCTTCGGTCGAAACTGTGAGCATTTCTTCGTTTCCCACAAGATGCACGAATATCCGAGGAACTGTGCCAAGCGTTTCGTGCTTTGGCCAAATCGGCAAAGGCTGATCTCTGCAAAAATTCCGGGCAGTTCGAAGCTTGCCCTCATAAAACAACTCTGATGGTAGGTCACATATTCGTGGATGCTGAAAAAAGGACCGATCGATCAGTTTTTAAGTCGACAATAAAAGTTTAAAATTCGAAAGACAATATGGACATTGTTTCTTCTTTAAGCTATTTAAAGAGTTTTTTTCTCTACTTTAAGCTATTTAAAGATGAAACCTCGTTTTACCATTCTATATTGCAACTCCAACATTGTAAAATTCACATTAATTTTAAGTTTCTCGGAGTCATCCATGAGCGCATATCGTTGAAACAGAGACGTGTCCATTCCAAGTTCGGCAGCCTCCTTGCATTTGATGATTGGTCGTAGCTGCATGTGGTCCCCAATGAGAACAACTTGCTCGGCCTTTGAAGCGATAATGTTAACCAAACATTTTGGTTCAGGACACATCCCAGCTTCATCCACGATAAGCTGCATACCAACAAAAAATGATTCTTTATTGTAGCATAAAATTTAATTACGGAAACGATATCAGTCGTGGAAGATTTGTTACCAACCGCAAGTCTTTCAATTCAAGTCACCAATCGAAAATACAAAACAGGACACTTCATACCAAAATTGAATTAAGAGTGTTTGTTTCCCAGCATATAATTTATCTGCATTTGCCACTTATCTGGGCCGACAGTTAATAAGATACTATGGGGAATATTGACTTATGCTGTAGTTACGTGGAACGTTCATATCATTATCTTGTATTTGAATGTAAATGCTTTCTGCTTACTGAAGGACAATTTATTGTTCATTATAACAATGGTGGCTTGTTTGAAATTTTAAATGTTAACATGCACAATGAACGGATAATATTGAACATCAACAACAAGCGTTAAGCTGTAAAGGAATACCTGTTGTATTTGTAGTGCTTTTAGTAACCTAGGGTTAGTCGCAACATCTGCGGTGCAAAGAATCACGTCGTATTCTGTAATCTCTGTCTCACTGGCAGAATGAATCAAGTTCTGGTATTCTTTAACTTTCTCTGGCATTGGTCTATAACAATTGTCTTTAAAACAGTCATCAAGCTCCTTTATTTCAGCAGCATGTGGCTTTCCTTCTTGGCGAATTATATGATGCAAAGAAACTTCTCTAAGATCATAAGCGGACTCTAAATTCTTTTGAGTATTGAACACTTTGCCAGGTATTGGGAAATCCTTGGCTTCAAGCGATTTTCCATAAACTCTGACAAATTTTGGTGTATAGTTTCCCATCCTATGAAGCATCCATCCTGAAGGGAAAAAAACTTTCTTTGCACTGTTCCACCGTTTATTAGATTAATATCAATGTAGGTAAGTAATACAATTAACTGTATTAACGCACCTGTTTGATACATTTCCAATTATATCAGGGGATATGTCGTTTTAATTTATGTTTGAATATTAATTGCTGAATGTTGTTATAAGAAAAATACATTACGCTAATTGTTTTGTTTGTTTTTCACTTACATCTCCAAAAACAATAAGTAGGTACTTTTTCTTTATCTTTGTTCGTTTACTTTTGTACTCTGAATCAATTATATCTCACTTTTTCATTTGTAAACGGGAATTTTGTGAATATGATCGAATCTAGCAAAATTTGCGACAACTCAACCCTTAATAACAAAAGAAGTTAAGGGTCGGCGCCAAATCTTAGCGTCGGTTGAGTTGTTGGAAACAAACACATGTCTTAGACATAAGCTATTTATATAAAGGGCTCAAGCATGAATATTACAAACTTGCGACAAGATCCACGCATTTATTCGATGGACCACAGAATAACACGCGCTTCCTCTGTGAACGCTGACTGCTGATCTTTTCGTTTATTTTGTCGAAAAGATAAATTAGTTTGATACCAGTATTTGTTTTTCCAGTTCCTGAAATGAAATCTTTTATTAATTTGAACCCATGTAACGGAGTTAAAAAACATAACAAAACTAACCTATTGAAATTGACAAATCGAATTCCGAAAAATATCATTGTATTATTTTAGACAATTCATTATTGCCTGGGTTAATTTGTGAAATCTACAAAGCAAAATAATGGTTTAAAGAGAAAGTTTGGAAACATGTTTTTCACAACGTGTTTATACTTATAGAATAAGAACCTGAAACACTCTCATTAAGAGAACTCTTTAAATGCAAAACAGCCACGCGGATAATCCATTGTTCACCTGCCAGTGTGCACAAAAATTAAAAAAAAAAAACATACCAGGAGGTCCTTGTATTAAGGTAAAACGTGATCTCATTGCTTTATCGATCGCTTCTTGTTGTTTGTGGTTATTTGCAGCCATATATGATGAACTTGACGAAAAATGAAGATCTAATTTCATCTCATCTAGCGCTTCTATATATTCAGAATCTGTATATGCAATAATATGAAATATACTAAACGGAAAAAAAAAATGTTATTATGTGGGTTTGTTAAAGTTGAACTTAAGAATTTAAAATCAAGTAATTAAACATTCGTTTTATTCACAACCATACACATGATGAGTAAACGGGATTGTTTATCATTTGTATTACTGATGATTTATATTCCTTTTACATAAATAAGTATATATTAAAATATACGTAAATTTATAAAAACGTTTATTTTCTGATGTCGACATAACCTGATTTGTAAATATGTAAATACGTAATAAAGTACATTTTTAATTTACGAACACATAACATGGTCTTCAAATTTAGCAAGAAACTGGGTTTCCTTGACTTAAAACGTGAATGAACTTATTTATGCATAAAAAAATTCATACCTAAATCCGGTATTCGCTGTTTGATAGCAATGTGTTTTGGAAGGCATTCTGATGAACTCTGAAGAGTTTTTATGAATCCCTCAGTTCGACTGTAGATACAATGCAAACAATCACGTATCGAAATGTTCGAACTATTATATTAATCCGTCCATTAGTCAACATTCGAACACTTAAAAGATTATCGATGTAATGCAACAATTACAATAGCTTTAATCCATTTCGACTTAAATACATATGTCTTGCAATTATTTATGCAGCTGTACAACTAAGTAACTTAGAATTTGGAGAATTGTGTTAATTAAGACAAAGGAAACTTACATAAAGTGTTTCATCTATACCAATAATTGTTGCATGCTTAAGTGTGTAATCATTTACATAATTGTATAAAATAACACTATACACATAATTTAATCGTAGGTATTTCCAACCGAATTATCCGAATTCCTCGTTATTTCAATTTTTCTTTCGGTCTTTTTATTATTTCAAACTAAAGTTTACTAGGTATGCTGCACTTGAATGCTGTTATTTCGAATTATTGATCACACTTCTTAGCCTATTTATTTGGTTCCTAATCCCGGGCCTATTTATTCAATTACATTATTAACATACTTGTTTATATAACAAAATACCTAAGAAAAGAACAACATTAAAAACAATTATGCAATATAGAAAGACAGACAGACAGACAGACAGCAATAAAATACATACCCATCGACATTTGCTTTCTTTAGCACTTCAACGCTGAACTTCGAATTCCCAGACGATATCTCGCCAGGAACAGTTCCAGACCTTGCAGTCAATTGAAAGGACACTGTAATTTTATCACTTTCCCGACCCTTTTTAACACTTGTGATGGTTCCGTGAGCGATCAAGTAGTCAACATTGTTGGATGTACTCGAATTTGATGGAAAAGGAGCTTTAATGCAAATCCAATCGAACGATTTCACAACGTCATCAGTATTACGTGTATATGCCTCTTCATCATCCTTTTGTATACCGGATAGTTCTATATTTCTTTCATCACAGTGTTGGGTTGAAAGCGCGAACTTGCCTATAGTTCCCGATGTAAAGTTAATACTAACGTCATTTATGCAGAAATTATCATTCGTGCAACCCACGGTACTTGCGGCCGATTCCATGAGAATGAGTGGTAGCCATTCATTTACATACTGAGTCACACTACGAAAGGATTTCGATATTGCAACATTAGAGTAGTTAGAAAGGTGAAAAACAGGATCTTCTGTATGCAATAAACAGAATGAAATAGTATCCGTCAGTTTTAAGCACATAGGTTTCGGAACCATAATGCCACGTAATGGCCCAGCTAACATTTGGATCTTTATCACCTGACCTCGTTTGAAGTCAAATGAAAATTTCGTGTATGGTTTCAAATGTTTCAAATCGACGCTTTCGGTACTGACATCATCAAAACCTGAATTGAGCGATGAATTCTGCGCTGCTGCAATTTTTAAATGTTCTTCGAAATCAGAATTGTGACCGTTTATTGCGGACTTCATCATGTGAGCCCATGTTCCAAGTGGTATTAAGATCACGTGTTTGTTAGGATTCAATGGTAAACATGGCTTTTTGAGAGCATCTTCTGGATATTTGAAAGCTGTTCCTTTGCAGTCGTACAGCCTTTTCCTCCACGTTGCCCTAACACACGTCCCTGATTCAGCTTGCACTAGCTCGGGTTTATGACCCATTTCTAAACGATTAAAAGTCAATGTTCTATCTTGTTTTGCAACATTTTTCAACGTCGGTGTGCAAAAACTAATTCCACTTGTAGAAACATCCTCGACATAACACTGTAACATCTGTGGTTGTTTTTGCAGTTCCAAAGCTCTCTTTAAAAGTTGACAATTTTTGCTGTATTCTTTGGCCTGTTTCTCTTTTGAACACAACTGAATGCAAATTGATTTGATTTCGGCTGGTGTATATGGACATGGTTCACCATTGAGAAACGCGTGTACAAGCCGGTGTATAACAATATCTATATACCGTCGTATGGGCGAAGTGAAATGAACATATGGGAAAGCATCAAGATTGTAATGCTTGAAATCGTCAGCATCGGACTTTTGTCCGGTACAGCAGATATAACCGGCTCTTTCTTGAATAAAATACCAATCTTGGAGTGTAACATGCTGAATGGGGAGCATATAGTCGCACATCAGCATTTGCTTCGGTATTCTGTGATCTGTTATAGCTTGCCACAACTGTTTTGGAACAGTCACATGTTTTCCCTGTACCGTCTGGTTATCCATAGCAAGAAGTGTGTGTAAACCCCGAATGTTGCCTCCTAGGCATCTATCTTGCAAGTTTGCCACTACATCAATAAAAACGCCGTTTGTCCGCAGAAATTCGTGCATATTTTCATCGGACGGCGGTGGTTGGTATCTCACAGGAACACACTCTGGAAATTGTTCATACAACATTTTTCCGACCGTAATGTTTGTGAGAATCATAAATTCTTCTACCAGAATATGAGCTTCGTGTTCATTATCTTCGGCGCCTCTGTCATTAAATACTGCCTGTGATGCATGCATCGCATTTCCCAATCGCTGTTTACGAAGTGCACATGCAATTTTAAACATAATCTTCAAATCTTTTTCGATTTTAGTCATTTCATGTTCAGACTCTTTTTTCTTGATTATCGATTGGGCTTGTGAATATGAAAATTGTTTTCGAGATTTTATAACTGTTGGCCTAACAATATCTTGAGATGCAAATTGTGTTCTTTTCCCATTTTTATCAAAACAATAAAATACTGATAATGTCAGCCTTCGTTTTCCTTCCAACAGGCTACATTTTCTAGTACTAATTGGTTCAGGCAGCATATGCCTCGGTTTGTCAATTTCCGGATAGAAAGTTAACAATCTTTGTTTCGCATCGCTGTCGTATGCATCGTCTTTCATTACATACTCAGTGACATCAGATATGTGCACACCAACATGAAATTCGTCCTCCCTGCATTCTATACTCAGGGCATCGTCAAGATCTTTTGAGTCCGGTGGGTCAATTGTGAATGCGTCCAGCATTGTACAGTCCATTCTGTTCTTTTGCTTTTCAATGCTTGGTTCGTCAAGTCCTTCAGATATTTGCAAATCATTTACTTGATCTATAGTTTCCTTACTATATATTGATGTTACGTTATGTTGCATATTCAAAATTGTTAATCCCCTGGATACAGTATTTCCCCACGGTATGATTTTAACAATCCTTCCGAGTGGATATGTAAACGTTGAATTCCATGTAATTAACACTACCAGAAACACACAAAGATGTTCTTTTGAGGATACCTTGACATCGGTAGATTTTTTTAAAATGCCTAAACGTTCGTCATAATCATAAACAGTAAATCTGTTGTAATCAGATCGCTTATTTGGCGTTCCGATATAAATTTTTGGAACCGTTTTACACATGGGTCTTAGCAAATGGCTTCCATTGTCATCAACAGTACATATAAATACAGGATGTTTAATGCCAGGGTATCTATTGCGCCTTAAAACACCAAACACTTGTCCGTTCAACTCCTCTGATTTTTTGTTTCGGCTTAACACCTCGACGACGACCTCATCTTCGTTGAAAGTTCTCCCAATTTTTGATCGCCCTGATATGTGTATAGCTGAAACTTCACTCATTTTGTCAACAGGGATACACGTTGCATCGTGACATCCATCATGATGAATTATACACCTTATATACTTAGAAGAGTTGGAATTAAGTTTTTCTAGTAATTCTGTTTCACTTTCACATTCCTCGTAAACAGCATCGAAATGTTTCTTCGGTTTAAATTGGTTAACGAAACCGTGTTTAAACTGCATGCCATTCTTAACCCAGAGTTCTTCCTCGTGCAAATTGGTTTGTATTTCACCATTATGTAAGCATTTACTCTGTTCATAAAAATCGTGTTTTTCGTCAGCATGTTCTTGCTCATCAGACTCATATTCATATTTATCCAACGATATTGCATCATCTGAGTTTATGTTTGTATCGTCCGCCCCATAACTGTCTAACGATATAGAATCTTCGGCATTGCGTACAGCCTCATAATCGTCATCAGAACTTGACTCATCAGAAAGTGTACTGGTATCTAAACCGTCGTATCTGCTATTACGCACAATTTCAGTGGTGTATTTCATCCCTTCTTCAACTCGTGGTTTGCCAACGACCCCTTGCATATCTTCTATATTCTTCCGATTAACATGAGGATCATTTATCTTCCTTTGCTTGTAATTTCCATTACCCAATTCCGCATCCAACGCTTCTTTTGCGGCTTCAGGGGTTGGAAAACTTGGATTTCTCGCTTTCGCTTAAACGAAATTCGTTAAATGCTCATATGTTATATTATTGTAAGACATCTTTGCAAATTCAACATTGATTACAACCAGCAACATAGTCACAATTCTTAACAATTCACTTACATTCAATTTAAAAGTTGTTTTAAAATATGTAAAGAATTAATTAACCTACGTCTGCGATGTCGTGTGTGCTTTTTACTCGCTGTTGTTGCCTAAAACAAATGGTGTTATCACTACTTGTCACACATAATAAATTCACAAATAAATAGAGCATGCATTACAACGTTCACATAGCATTACATAAAACTGTAATACTTCTTCTTCATCAATTCGATTTTTTAAATCTTAACGGTCCTATTACATGTAACCGCAGATAACCCGTCATCTAGAAATCGTGAACATACTACATTAATACACATCATTTTAAGAAAATATCACTAAAATCCAAACATCTATGTGCACTATAAATAGAAATACCTTTGACTCATTGTCTCCAGTGTCAATATTTGTCTCTTCTAACCAATTCCTGCATTCTTTGTAATTTTCCTGTGATCTTCGATCTTCTAGTATTTTTCTGAGATTCACAAAGACCGCCTTCTGATCATCATTCTTTTAAAAAATGAATAAAATTAATAATAACATATAATGTATTGCTTATATGGTCTAAGAGTGTGTAGTCGTATGCAAACAATTATCATTATTATTTAGATAAAACCTCACCTTTGCATTATTCAGTCCCAACCTGCAGCGGGTAATTGATTCCTGTATATGTCCCAGTGCTAGCAAAGACTTTGCTGACAATTCTATTGCAATGCTGTTGTCATGCTGTCTAAATGCCTTTAAAACTGTCATTCAAACATTAAATTATTAAATAAATATTCATTTAAATTGTTATATTATATTGAACATTATTTTGGTATTTAGGGAGTCTTATTCTATGTAACTAATATCTTTGCATATTGTACTTTTGAATTCTTTCTATTTCTTAAAATTATGATTTTTAAAGCATGTATACATTCGTAAATACATTATTAAAGTGTGGTACTTACCAGCTTCTGTTTGTGCCACAACTTGCGGGTGTAAATTCTTTGAATAAAATAAACATTTACATATTTTGCATCTTGGACATTACAGATTTCATTTTATTTTCATATATTTCATTCAAACTTGATTTATGTTAATCCTATTATACTATTGTTTGGACAAGAAAGCTATAGGAAATAGTTAAACTACATTATCACACAGAAACGGTTAATGGACACTCTAGTATGTAGATATGTGATATCCCCTTTCGGAAGTGACGATTTTGTAATATGTGCCGGTTATTGTACTCTAAATAAAGAATGTAACGTCTATGTATTGACAATGTAAAGCCTTATGAACAATATGTGACCGATCGTAGACGATTTGTCACATGTAAAAAACAACACGAGACTATAGTCGCGTCAGCATCAATTAAATCTTATCATCACAATACGATCCTTCAGTTAACAAAATCAATAAAACTTGGGTTCTAAACAATCCGTACAAAGGTTATTAATAGCAAAATACGTATCGAGTACCACAATTTTGTTTTTACTTATGGTCATAGTGCCATTATAAATCACACTAAACACTGTAATACGGTCTTCGAGAAAAGCCATGTTAATTAGTTTTGGTCTATTGAAAATTGTTCTGAAATCATTAATAAAATTGAAATAAAATTACACAAAGAGACCCGATTGCGTACATATGAGTTTTCTACATTGTGTACAACACTACCACACAATCTTATAAAACATGAACTCAAATTCGCTTAAAGAACATAAATTTGCAAGATAGAAAGCGCATTTTTTGCTTTAATTTTCTAAAACAGCTTTCTTTACTAATGACATTTAAATAAATATAGTATAAGGACATGTTTAGACTTTTGTTCAGCACTAAACTTTCTCTCTGATTTTCTTTTTGATACATTCAAGGGAAAATATTTAACAAATAATTGGTGCGCCTTTGGGTTATAACTGTGCACCGCTTATTGCTGATTTTTTCTTACAATGCCGTGAACGAGACTTAATGCATAGTTATCAAAAAGTAATCAAATAGAACTCAACTAGTAGATATATAGATGATATTTTAAACATAGGTAACCTTTCTTTGAACAGAATATCATAATAAATACCATACATAACTTTCTTATATAGGTCGTGTTTTTTCGTTTACCGATGCTGCATTCCTAGACATGCATATTACTATTTTTGACAAAAAAGAAAAAAGAAAAACAGTCTATATGACGCACGAGATGATTAAAAGTTCGATAGTGTAAATTGCCCATTCATGGATGGTAATATTCCTAGAGATCCCTCTCATGGAATTTATTTTTCACAATTAGTTCGATACGCTAATGCTTGTTCCAGAGTTAAGAATTTCAATGAACGTAATATTGCACTGACTAAATGTTTTTAAAGCGCCTTGCTTCTCATGACATTATCTTTATAATACATTTGCCAAATTCTACACAAAATATGGTAATTTATTTTCCAAAAACAATATGTCCTTTAACAGGGTTTCAATGAATGGTATATCACACCTACATTTTTACACTGACATCCCTACACGTGTCCGAAAATGTAAGTATGTCAAAGTGAAAACAAATCAAAAACTTATTATTAATTTGTAACATTCTTTCTTATCTAAAGGAAATAATGCGATCGCAAAACATGCATATTGGTTTCATACAGCAAATTGATTTCATTTTTAAAAGTTTGGTTTAAAATCGTGAACAAGCAACTTGAAATTATTTCAATTTCGATTCAATAGTAGGTCATATGTTGTCGAGCGAGCACGAGCGGAATTTATTGTCTGAAATTCGTAGAATGTAGATAATCTGGTGTGCGTAAATATTTTTTTAAAGTTACTTAAGCATGTCCACGAACAAGACAATTATATTTATTAAACTAATATCAATGAAAATATAATAATAACGGATTTTATGATCAACTTTATAAAAGGTACCGGTGCAACACGTGTATTAACTAGCAATTTAGGTAATAAATACTATGTTCTATCAAAACAATTACAGAGGTTTTCAAAAGTTCGGTAAGGTAAGTTTATATTAAATTTTATATTTAACATAAAGCTAACAAAATTTTTGTCCTGAGCAGAGTAAGGGAGTTTATTTTACAACATGCGAAGCATGATGTTCCATTTTATACATAAACTTACCAGTTTAAAGAAACACCTGACCAGTCTAAGTAGTGACGAATGTTTATTATTGTTGTCCCAGATGTTAAGCGGCCCCAGTATATGCCTTAATAAGAGATCTTGCTGTTGACGATGAATATCGATGTCGATTTGTATACTTAGTGGTAATTTATTTCGTTGTTCAGCAGCGGATGATAAAGAATTGAGTTCATAGAACAACTTTTCGAATTCCTGTAAACGAAATCAAGGATACACAAATAAGCATTATACATGTGTAGTACCGAACTTATTCCAAGCTATAATAATGTTTGATAAAACTTTAAATATGAGTTTGATAAATAAGAATAAACTACAAAGTATTTCTTAATCAAAACATGTTGTGTGTCCTTTTTTGCCAATTTGAGCACCGATGATATGAATCCGAATATCAGCATTACCTTATATTTGGCACCACGGTTTTCAGTCGAAATACTTTGCATAAGTTTTGCCCAAAGCCTTGATGATACAATCACATGCATTTCGCGTGTCCATTCCGCATAAAACAATGTGGCTTTGAATGAAACGGTTTTATACAATTTCTGTTATTACATCTCATAGTATAGAATCAATGTTAGTGAAACAATTATATAAGACAAACAAAATATTGATTCAAAACAAACACTTTCCTCGTTAATTTAAAGGTTATATCTTTAAAAGTGCTTGATGTTAACTAAAATATCAAGGCGTAATAATACTATTGAACTCAATCGCAATGATTGTTTGACATGGTGTGATATCAAAATGAGTGTTATTTTTCTTACCTAAATAAAAACATCTTAAAGACAACGCATTTTCGTCTATCTGTAAAAAAGGTCAAAGGTATTTACAGACAATGCTTTCTAACAAATTATCATTATTATTTTTCAAACATTGTTACGATTTAGTGCTATTCCACGCGTAAATGATATAATTCCTTCATTCAGACAAATTATTCTGTTAAGGTTGAAAAAATAGACTTTCAGTTTATTTTACATGTCAAAAACAAAATCCCTATCCACTAGTCTTTTATTTTAGTCAAATAACAAATACCCTATACACTACAAAAACATACACACACTGCGAATTGGAAGATTAAAAAATTCAAATCTGTGGACATCTCATTCGAACGGTAGATCTAACGAATTGGGGGTTTATTTTCGGTTGATGGCTTACCTTACCCAACACTTAGCGCACACTTGACCACTAAACGTACACGTGTAAATAAACATTTACCTTATAGCATCGTCACTCAAATTCAAAAATAACAAATATAAATAAATGTTAAGACTTGGAATAAAAAGGACAAACAATTTAAAAGTGTTACAGTCTAAATAAACGTTTATGTAAATTCTAATTTGGCATTTAAAACCTTGTGTACACCATTCTTCATTTCAAACAAGGTTATAAGGATATCAGCACCTTTTGCATTCAGGATCAAGCCAAAATCTGAAGTACAATTTCTGGGTCTAAGTATAGTATGTAGTCTTTATTCTTAAATGTTAGAATGAGTCGGTGAATATTTGCCCATATTGTAAACAGACGTTTATTTTGAACGATGTCCTTCCTTAACCTTGAAACAAAAACTTTAGTACCATAATAAAAATTATTATGAAATGCTTGTATACACAGATAATATGAGTATTCTAAAATATCGTGTTTGATTGTTATTGCTTATATAAACTGAAAGGCAGGTAAAGATCATATGTCACTGACGTACCACCGTAAAGATCATACAGCATTCTCGGTACCAATCATTGAGCATCTGTTCTGTATGGGACGATTCCTCTCGGATTAAATAGGATGTCTTTCTCAGTTCAGCTCGGATAAGTGCCTCACATGCGCGCCTTTTTGCGTCCAATGTGCGTCCATTTTGCAAATCGTCTTGAGCTTTAGCAATTAGTCCGTTAATTATGGTATCGTCCATCTGAAAATATAACAAGATGTACATAAGTTTCAGTATTACTGCACTTGTTAATAAAGTAAGAAATGTCAGATTCAAAACGGAACTGAAAACAAAATCGCCTTTTTTTAGAACCCACTCACAGCACATAACTGTTTAAATAATATGAATCCAAGCCCTCTCGTCCAACATGAAGATTGTAAAATGATTTTTTATTCACAAAATCAGCCTTGTGAACTCTCTCTTTTGGCGGCTCTTTTTTCAAACGGATCAGAACCACATAAGCAAGTAAGCTGAGAACAACTTAACGCAAACATTTTGAATTAACAGTGAGATATGTGCATATTCCTAAAGATTAGTTTTTGATAATGCCTGTTTTATATGATCAGTTATCAAAATATTTATCGTGAGTTTCTTATTGACCCTTTAATGCGTGTTTTTGTTCAATTGTTTAACAAATAAACAAAAACTATTTGATTAATACACATAGTTTTGTCTGTTCGAATGGTCGGAAATTCTTCACATTATGTTTCATGTTTCTAATTATATTGAAATTACCTTTCATTTCTTATCATTCTTGCTCTGATAGTATGATTTTCGATTGACAATGGATAAGCATGTGATAACAATGCATGGGTATTTATAATTCATGGTTTGGAAAATACAATTTTGACAAACATTGGATTGAAGTGATAGTTGTAAACCTTGACCCATTTTGTAGATTAAATACCTATGTGATACCACATGATACCACATACACTTTGGAGCAACAGTTACGAAAAGCCAGCCACATTACATTCCAAGGTGCGATTGTGCAATCATCTAGAAGCTTCCGTTACGATCGTAAACTGTAGTATTGTAGGGCATTTTCTATTTATAAATTATTCATTTGCCGATTGGCGTACGTATTGATTGAGTTGTAATACAAGTTAAATGCGTATGCGACAAAATGTCGAGCATATTGTACATAACGCGGACATAAACATCTGTAACATTCTACTTAAGACATCAGATCCTTTTTCGGAATGAAATGAAAGGTAACTAAATGATAGTGCATAAGTTTAACATGATAGTTTGCACCAAGCTATTGATTGGTCTCCCTTGTTTATATTGCATGTTTTACTACCTACTTGAACTGTTCAATCCATAGTCAAGGCGTTGACTTAAATGTTTGTGCAACCGGCTTATTTATAAAGCTTCTTTTCAAAAATATTTAATTATTCATGATTAATTAAATAATATGACAATACATGTTGACTGTGTCAATATATACTCAGTTTGCCGTAATGAAAAACATATTGCATGAATGCCCCCCCCCCCTGTATTACATTAATTCGATGGGCAACGATGTTCAATAATGACGTCAATTGAATACCTCAACGTTAAAATACAATTCAAAGTTTACCCTGTTAACCTCATTCAACACAAAATAGGCCGATCTTTCCATAATTGTTTTTTTTTTCTAAAATAGAAATCCTTTTATTACTTCTACCTGATATAAATCGACTGTTCATGTCCCTACTTGATAAGGGATCAAATATTTACCTTAACATTCGGGTCGGTAAACTGTTATTTTCTGGCTTTTCATTAGATATTTATGTATATTCAAAGATGAAACATTGCATTGTGTTTAAAATACTAAAATGTTGATTGCAGTACGTATCTTTCTGTTCTGGTTGCAATGTGATATTGAGCCATTTTCCTGAGATCCTCGTTAAGTAAAAAATGAATTAAAAAGAAACCATAGATACAATTTAAACATTTTGTCAAATCTAGCCAATGAGACGCGAGTTCATAGAAAAGTCTTGGCAAGGTAAATACCAGTGTAACGAATGCCTTAAATGACTGCCCAAAGCTTGTATTCGGTAAAATATATTGCTGCCCGGCTAGCAATACACTCGCTTCGCACCTAGGCGACCCGGATTCAATTACCGTTCCCGGCAGCATGTGAGTTTGGTTGGTGGTCACCATACCGAACATCTGGGGTTTCCTCCGGGTACTCCGGCTTCCCCCCACAACACAAGACCACATCAAAATTGAAAAAATCATTCAGTAACAACGAAATAGCTGGAAATTGCAGCAATAATTCAAAATTCGTCCCAACTTTCGTGAGTCTAGTAAGTTAATTAGGTAGAAGGTCTGGGGCACACTCTGGGTCTACACATAATGCAGCCACTGGAAAAGGACCTCAAAAACATCTAAATACACACACACACACACACAAACACACGCGCACACGCACGCGTGCACGCACGCACACACACAAACACACACACACACACTGCCATCAGCTCATGTTATGGGAATAAGCGTATGTACTCTCGTTAGACCAGCATGGCCAAGACTTGTTCTAAACACGTTATCGTGGTATGAATGCCAGAATGTCAGCAAAGAACCTGAAATATTCCACCCTTGATACTTAACCTGAAAAGCAGCGATCCGCTCTGATGTTTTTCAGATGTTTACACAAAACCAATGAAACACATTTATTAGAAGCAAGAAACAACAACGTTGAAATATGCAGAAATAATTTAATTATTTAAATTACCAGTTCAGTTAACAGGCATGGTCTGATGTGATGAAAGATTGGCAGATAGCTAGCTACATCCTCGAGTTATCAAAACTTCTAACTACAGATAGTAAAATTACAAAAATACAAAAAAAAGAAGCGGTAAAACAATAAAATTAAGTAATGATTTATAAAATCGCAATTAATTACCATAATAAATATCTTTCAACACGCATTTATATAAAAAAAAAACACACACATTTACATAAAAAATATGTGTGTTTACTTTGTGGTATTAAATCGTTTTCCCCTAAACATACATTAAATACCTTAAACATATATTTTTTCATTAAATTAAATGCATCAAATTATGTAACAGGTAGTTGCCTTACCTTAACTTTACTGTCCCAAAAGTACAAAAGTACAATGTCATTTAATCCATCTTTCTGCGTTTCATAAATATGTTCCTTGTTATACTAGGCTACATGTGTCATATCATTTTCGGAAAATCCTCAATTTGTATTTTATTTTGGCGCAACGCCAAATGAGTTGGTTTGAAACAGATAAGATGATATCTCATTGATCTACTTGCTAAATATGTGCATGGGATAATGAAAAGCCAATAGTGTTTAACAACCAAAATCACATTGCATATTATAAATATCATAGGCGGATCCAATGGGGGGGGGGGGGGGGGACGCGGCGTACGCCCCCCCCNAATCGCTAAATGTTTTAACTTTAGACTCTCTGTCGCCCGGTGTTTCAAGTCGAACTTTGCGATTCTGATGTATCCCTCTTTTTGCACATTGGTTCTCTTTTCGCTGCATTTTATGTCAACACAGATGGATGCGCCAACGCCAAAACGAGCGAAAATGCAGAAGACTTTGACAAGCTTTTATCTTAAAATCGTGGAGCTTACCCCTGGGCCCCCTTGCAGGGCTTTGCCTTGCACCCAATATCAATATCCCGCCCCCCCCTAACCAGAAATCCTGGATCCGCCCCTGAATATATCAATGACAATCGGTGTTTTTTTACAATTAACAGGACATTTTCTTTTGTTGTATTATATCTTCGTTACCCATTCACATTGTTTTAATATATTCCGTTATGTGATAGCCTAAGCGTGTACAAACTTACAGGTTTGATCATTGACTGCACGTGTGCTATTGAAGGAAAGTTGTATACGTGTTCAAATAATCTTATCTCAGCGTACCAACTATATATAATCAATAAATGTTGTAGAAACGTTTTTGTATATATGAAAATACATAGGATCGCAAAGATAATCAATGCATTGTTTTAAAGAGACAAAAACAAATGAGTCGCGTTCTGTGAAAAGGGGGTTTAATGCATGTGCGTAAAGTGTCGTCCCAGATTAGCCTGTGCAGTCCGCACAGGCTATGTAGGGATGACATTTTCCGCTTTATGATATGTTTCGTTTAAAGAAAGTCTGTTATTAGCAAAAATCTAGTTTAGGCGGCAAGTGTCGTCCCTGATTAGCCCGTGCGGACTGCACAGTCTAATCTGGGACAACACTTTATGCACATGCATTAAACCCCATTTTCATAGAGCGAGCCTCAAATGTATGAGTGTATCTGTACGTTATATAAATTCTTTAAACAACGTTTCAGGTGCGTGTATGCATGAAATACACAATGATGTTTAATATGATAGTGCAAAAAACGACGCTGAACCGAGGCTTTCTATTCGTCAAATATTAATGGATTAAACGGCAGAACAATCAAAATTTTAATCCCAAATATCGGCATCGGTTGAAGAGTGTACTAAAGACATATCCGTCTGCCCCCGAATGCTTGTTTACAACAGCTTTGTTTTAACTTCACATTTACAAAAATACGTTGAACAGCTCTCCGTTATCGCTATGTTACACAAAGCTTAAAGGGACTTGTTCACAGATGTGTGCATGTTATGAAGTTTGTCATAAAATGTTCTAAATTGATAAATGTAAACATCGGGACTAAATAGTTCAAATATAGAATAAGAGAAAAAAATAAAACAATTAATCCACACCTGGGCTCAAACCACTGACCATTGGAGCAATCCTAGTAATGTCACAAAATATAACGATAACAACATAACTCTCCAAATTATTCAAGCGTTTCGAGTTTGTAACGCTTTATAATTTTTAGGTTTTCAAATCGTCAAAAAATGCATAATAATGGATATTTTAGAGCATGGTAAATGTTCAGTATTACTGTTTCATCGCAAATATCATAACTACAACGAAAATGTACAAATCTGAAACAGTTATCTTCAATTTTGTCAATTTCAAATTTTACCAAAACGTGAACAGGTCCATTTAATGTCGCCTTTTTAGAAGGCTTTTTAATCGTCCATGTAAACACATGTTTATAACCATAAAATTTCAACATTTCAATTTTGTGAATATCAAAATTGACAAAATTTATACTAAGATGCATTATTTGTGTAGTGTTTTTTCTAAAGAATACACTGTTCAACACCATTTAAGGAACATCATCGAAGGCTCAAACACCATTGAAAGTTCTACTCGTTTATTTACATCCGTAATTTTCAAAAATACACATTAACCTCTCCTTTGTACATCGCAGAGGCATTCATGCTGGGACGTGCCTTGCAAGTAGGCGTGACCAGTGTACGCTACACCACGGTATGTATGTATGATAGGAAATGAGTTGTACCAAATTGAATAAGGACAATATGAACACGCAATGTTTTTATTTCCATAAAAAAACTACAGAAAATACCAACCTCTACCCTTAAATCATGTCAAACTCAATATATTGTTACCTTTAACTTTAATTAAGAAATGAATGTATGTAACAAGAACTTCCTTACCTTTAGACTTCCCCTAAATTACAAACGTGTCTGGTTTTTGAGTCGTATTCCAATTGACTGCGTTGCAATAATTATGACTTTTTTATACCATGTCTCTTGCTATTTTCGGAAAACGAGTGACGTACATTTTATTTTGGCGCAAGTCCTATTTCGGCGAAACATTAAAAATAGACTTGCTTTAATTGAATGGTGTTCTGTCATTCTAAAAATAGTTTTACAGAAAAGCCAATACTATGTATCAAAAATAACACATGTATATTATAAAGATATTAATGTGAAATGGTGTTTTAACACTTTTATATGTAATTTGGTGTTGCTGTATTTTCACCGTGACCGATTCACACGGTTTTAGTTTCTTACATTATCTGATAGTCAACAGAGAGTACAAACTTACATGTTTGACCGTTGACTGAACATGAGTGATTGAAGGATTGTTGTATGCAAGTTCAAATAATCTACTCTCATCGAACCGTGTAAATATGAGCACAATACAAGTTACAAACACGTTGGAAATATATGAAAAAATATAGGGCCACACACTTTACCAAGGCTTATTTTAAAGCAACATCAACAGTTACATAATATGTGTATCGCAACATGAAATGCATTATATGTGTATCGCAACATGAAATGCATTTGCTTTTAACAACCTTTTAGGAGAGCACATGCATAATCAACACACTTATACAATACACGAAAAATCATTTAGATAAAATACATGAAACGACGCTGAATCGATGCATTCTATGTTTAATATTCAGTGAACAAGGTTTTACAACTCCTATGTTTCAACATTACATTCACAGTTTAAAAAGACTTGTTCACATATGTTCTTTTTTTTTTTAAAGTGTCATTAAATGGATTGATTAACAAAACTGTTATATTTCGGATATCTTTAAATATTTATAATAAAAAGGAAATTACAATATAAAACAAGAGTGCCAAATTGTCACAAGATACGCCCGTTCTACTAAGTGACACTGTGACCTAGTTTTTGACCCAACATGACCCATATTCGAACTTGACCTAGATATTGTCTAGATCCTACTTCTGACAAAGTTTGGTGAAGATCGGATGAAAACTATTTGAATTAGAGAGCGGACACTGCTGTGGACACCGCCTCCGCCCGCCCGCCGCCCGCCCGCCCGCCAAGGGTGAAACTATTATACGTCCCGTTTTGTAAAAACGGGCGTATAAAAATTGATTTTAGGTTGATGACAATGATAAACAGTTGCCTTTCTATAGTACCCATGCACAGTGAAAAACTCATGTACCTGTGGAAATCATGATTAGATTGAAGGAAAAATGAAACTTACCAATAAACATGTTGTTAAAAATAACTCGTTTCAAAAATCGCGAAAAAAATAAACCCGATGAAAATATCGCAAAATAAAACTGGATAAAAATATTGCATAAAAATATTGCATGTGTTAATCGGTTGCATGTCTCCAATCAGACCTGACTGATATATAATCTATATACTACCTCTGACCAAGTTTGGTGAATTCAACTTGAACTAGAGCTTTGTCACTGAATGTGACTTATACCCCCATACCACTTTGACGCAGGATAAAAAGTTGTTTAAAAGTTTCGGATGAATACAATTTGAATTAGAGTCCGGACAAAGTGGCGCCGTTGAAAATGCACTAATTGACCCTATGACCTAGTTCTTGACCCGACATGACCCATATTCGAACTTGACCTAGATATCAACTAGATGCAACTACTGACCAAGTTTGGTAAAGATCGGATGAATACAATTTGAATAAGAGTCCGGACAAAGTGGCGCTGTTGAAAATGGACTAATTGACCCTATGACCTAGTTTTTTACCTGGCATGACCCATATTCGAACTTGGCCTAGATATCAACTAGATGCAACTACTGACCAAGTTTGGTGAAGATAAGATTTATACAATTTGAATTAGAGTCCGGACAAAGTAAAATGCACTAATTGACCCTTTGACCTAGTTTTTGACCCAGCATGACCCATATTCGGACTTGACCTAGATATCAACTAGATGCAACTACTGACCAAGTTTGGTGAAGATCGGATGAATACAATTTGAATTAGAGTCCGGACAAAGTGGCGCCGTTGAAAATGCACTAATTGACCCTATGACCTAGTTTTTGACCCGGCATGACCCATATTCGAACTTGGCCTATATATCAACTAGATGCAACTGCTGACCAAGTTTGGTGAAGATCGGATGAATACAATTTGAANATTAGCCTGTGCAGTCCGCACAGGCTAATCCGGGACGACACTTTCCGCCTAAACTGGATTTTCGCTAAGAAAAGACATCATTTAAACGAAAAATTCCATAAAAGCGGAAATTGTCGACCCTGATTAGCCTGTGCGGACTGCACAGGCTAATCTGGGATGAAAATTTACGCACAAGCATTATGCCCAGTTTTCTCAGAAAACGACACAAAGGAGTATTCCCTCAAACATGTTTCTGATAACTACTACTAAATCCTGTTGACTTGCACAAACAGTGTAAAAATGCACACACTTGAATGTATCAACACCTATTTCATCTATCTTCCATTTAACTCTCAATATTTCGGAGACAGTATCCTCTAATAGTTTTCTCTCATTTCTTAGACAGTTTACTGTGAATCCCATTTCCCGTTCGTGATCTGCGATTTTGAAACCGCGATTTTGGTATTTCATCGACTGGCCCATCGTACGAGGTGGCCTCCCCGCGTTCATAAATGGTCTCTCCGTGCCTTCTGTAAATTTGCGCCTTCGCACGCGCCATGACTTCCTGTCTGGTCAACTTCTTGTTTGGCGGCGGGAATTCCTGCGGAGTTTTAACGCAGCCGTAGTGTTCATAGTCGTCCAGTATTTTACTCCATGTCCTATCACACCGAAGAAGAGTCTTGTTTCCTAACAAACAGAATGAAAAAAAAAACAACAGAAATGCACTGTTGGCCTAGGTATTATATGTTTAATTAAGTCAGAGCATCATTTATATTACTTTTTAATGTACTAGCAGATGTATAAAGCATGTGGAAATTGCGTTTCATAATATGACATTGTCATTGAACTATCGTGTTGTATTCACTGTTGTGTTAAAGGTATTTTCCAAGAAATAGTTTAAGCAAGAGAACAGTAAAATATAATAACATTGACATTGAACCGACACAAATAGTGTATAGCAATTAAACATTACAGTTTGACCAACCCAAATGTTAATGATATATACAAATGAAACACAACTGCTCACGATCGCCCATTAGTTTTCTGTGTAACGTACCAACGATGACGAGACCCTTCTTGGCTCTGGTTATGGCCACGTTGACCTGGTTACGGTCGGTGATGAATCCGAGGTTGTATTTGCACCAGCCCAACGTAGGGTTCTTCTCAATTTTGAACTCATGAAGGGATCTTACAGTGCTGAAGATCACGTAATCCCACTCCCCACCTGTGTAAATGTTGTTGTTTTCACAAAACGGTTTGTTTTTAGTACTGTTGTTAACTTACGTACTATTCTTACTATGATAACTTTGCTAACTGTGCTTTCGTCAATTACTAATTATATGATACAATTACAAGTGTTAAATACTGTAATACGCGTTAACCAAAAGTATTGTCGACGAAAAAGTGACAACGACTACGGGATTTGAAAACCGAACGCGATCAATACAAATTGAACTTTCTAAATACTCACCTGAATATTAACAGTATTTTAAAATGTTCAATATAGCTTACCAATATAATAATTATACTACTTGGATACAGTTGTTTGGGTGTTCAATAATATTCCTGGATAAAACTTGATATAATATAAAATTCGATGTATAGTCAAAATATAAGAACTTTCAAAATAATAGTAATCAATATTTGAAAATAACTACATTGTAAAATAGAGCACGTGTTAAACAAGGTTTACCTTGACTGGAGACCACTGTACTGACATCACCATCATATAAGTTCATTTCTCGCAACTTGCGTTTAATTTCCGAACATTGTGCATTATATTGTGACAGGATGTAAACGCTTTCATTCGTTGCCTCAGTAATCAAATATTTGTATAACTTTATCTGAAAATACAGTTTCAAAATGCACAATGAAACACAATAAACATTAACGTGTGTTGCTTTATAACATAAATACACATGAATAACACTTACGACATAATCCACCTCTTCTGCGTTACTTTTTGACATTTCATTGCCGTCTTCGGTCGAAACTGTAAGCATTTCTTCATTGCCTACAAGATGCACGAACACACGAGGTATTACGCCAAGGGATTCATGATGTGGCCATATCGGAAGAGTTTTGTCTTTTAAGAAGTTGTGCTTTGTTTGAAGCTTTCCCTCATAAAACAGCTTTGATGGAATTTCACATATCCGGGGATGCTGAAATAACCGTTATTTAAAAATGTATGCGTGCAAATGGAACACAAATGATATATAATAATGAGAAGAGTAACGTATAATACTACTAGAACAGTAACACAATGATTTTTTTTACTGAATATAGGAATAATAAAACTTTAGAAACATTTTTTGAATATCTATTAGTGTTGCCATCCGCCAGATTGTTGCTATAACATGCAACTTTTCATCGGTCCATACCATGGAGGACAATATATACAAGACGATACTAAACATAAAATGATAAAAGAACAATCACAGCATATTACCATTCTATATTGGTCCTCTAACATTGTAAACTTGACATTGTTTTCAAGTTTCCTGGATGTATCCATGAGCGCATATCGTTCAAACAGAGACGTGTCCATTCCAAGTGCGGCAGCCTCCTTGCATTTGATGATNATGCGATTGGTTAGTTATTGATTCTGTAGCCAAGGAAAACGCTTAAAAATGTTGTATTACACATGTGTAATATAAAAAAATACGTAATGTTTGTATTAATTGAAAACAAGGTAAAGCATGTGATAAAATGAATTACACTTACGACATAATCCACCTCTTCTGCGTTACTTTTTGACATTGCATTGCCGTCTTCGGTCGAAACTGTAAGCATTTCTTCATTGCCTACAAGGTGCACGAACACACGAGGTATTACGCCAAGGGTTTGATGATGTGGCCATATCGGAAGCGTTTGGTCTTCTGAGAAGTCATGCTTTGTTTGAAGCTTTCCCTCATAAAACAGCTTTGATGGAATTTCACATATCCGGGTATGCTGTAATAACCGTTATTTGAAAATCTATGTGTGCAATTGGAACACAAATTGAAATAAAATAATAAACAGTGTTATGTTTAATACTACTAGAACAGTGACACACTGATTTCTTGTCTGAATATAGGAATAATAAAACTTCAGAAACATGTTTTGAATATATATTATTGTTGTCATCCGCCAGATTGTTGCTATAACATGCAACTTTTCATCTGTCCATACCATGGGGGACAATATATACAAGACGATACTAAACATAAAATGATAAAAGAACAATCACAGCATATTACCACTCTATATTGGTCCTCTAACATTGTAAACTTGACATTGTTTTCAAGTTTCCTGGAGGTATCCATGAGTGCATATCGTTCAAACAGGGACGTGTCCATTCCAAGTGCGGCAGCCTCCTTGCATTTGATGATTGGTCGTAGCTGCATATGGTCACCAATGAGAACAACTTGCTCGGCCTTTGAAGCAATTATGGGAACCATGGATTTGGGTTCGGGACACATACCTGCTTCGTCCATGATAAGCTGTGGGTATAATAAGTAAGAATAAGTAAGAATAAGTTCTAGAAATATGTGGCGTGTTCTGAGAAAACTGGGCAACATGCTTGTGCGTAAAATGTCATCCCAGATTAGCCTGTGCAGTCCGCACAGGCTAATCCGGGACGACACTTTCCGCTTAAACTGGATTTTTCCTAAGAAGAGACATCATTTAAACGAAAAATGTCTTAAAAGCGGAAATTGTCGTCCCTGATTAGCCTGTGCGGACTGCACAGGCTAATCTGGGATGATAATTTACGCACAAGCATTTTGCCCAGTTTTCTCAGAACACGACACATATATGTGTTTTCAAAAACAAAAATCAACCATAAATTATATGTGGTCTGTGAGAATCTTTCAAATATTCGAACGGTATTGATACCTACAATGGCTAATTCATATCCATACCAATGTTGAGGGAACGTCCGAAACTTCAAATCTGATTATTTACAAATTATGATCGGAGAAAAATACGTTAAAGCTTATCTTCTTTTTATGTACGTGTTGGGCGTACATAATTATTGTACTGCTTAAAAACTGGTCAGAATATACCAGAATCAATCCGATCTAGTTTATACCTGTTGAACATGTAAATGTTGGATCAAGTTGGGATTTGTTGCAACATCAGCTGTACAGAGAATTATGTGGTACTTCTTAAGTTCTTCCTCGCATGCAATCCGTAGCAATTTTTTGTATTCCTTAACTTTATTTGGCATTGGGCTATATTCGTGGTCTTTAAAAAGTTTGTCGACCTCCTTTATTTCCTCAGCATATGGTTTACCATCCTCGCGAATAAGATGGTGCAAAGAAACACATCGAAGGTCATAAGCTTGCTCTAAGTTTTTCGGGTGGTAGAACGTTTTACCTGGTATGGGGAAATCAATGGCTTCAATCGACTTTCCATAGACCCTTACGAATTTGGGAGAGTAAGTTCCCATTTTATTTAGCATCCATCCTGTAAGATTACACAAACATGATATTAATGGTATCTTTCTGTAAGATAATGTTTAACTTGACAAAAATGTACATTAATTTTATTACATACATATAGTATAATTGATATTATAATTAAAACTACTAAAGAAATTAAATAGAAGGTATGATATACCACTTAAAAACAGATTGTATCATCAGCATGTGAGAAGGAAGGATGGTAGCCCTTTTAATTCTCAATGTATCAACTATATTGTTTGCAAAATCGCTTGATGCTGCATGTACATTTTAATTCCAAATTAATTAAAACCTACTTGCTACTAGATCCACGGATTTATTCGATGGTCCGCAAAATAATATGCTTTTTCTCTTCTGGTTACCCTGGCTACTGATTTTTTCATTAATCTTATCAAAAAGATATATCAATTTGATGCCAGTGTTTGTTTTTCCCGTGCCTAAAATCAAAAGTGTACACATAAATCCTTTCTACGATTTCGTTTCAAAAGTATTTTTTGTTTATCAGTAAGAAATAAACTGTTGCATGGTACTTAATTGCATTTTAAAAACATCGTGCAAATGAAAGCAAATGATAACTAGCTACGATATACAGACACTACTACCATATTTAGCAACAACATCAGCCCAATGTTGACGTTAAATGTGTTTAAGAATTTCTTACAACAAACGTACGCCGTTAATCGAGAGTAAACGTTCAAGAGGACGTGAATTGTACGGCGAGTTTATATTTAAACGTCCAAGCGAGACTGGGAGTAACCATTTCCCATTGAACATGTGCACATTATCAATTATGTATCCCACACGATATGTGTGCATCGGACTCAGTCCTTTTTTTTCATTATAGCAGACAAGCATTCTTACTTTTCTTTGTATATATTTATCAGGATTTTCAAATACATTTTAATATTTTTGTACACAGTATTGAAATTGATAAGTTTATAAATAAGATCAGCGCACCAAATTATCGATAGTATATAATTTAAAGCAACATTTGAACTCAAATATCCTGAGCTTCTCCAGAACAGCCACACACAAACAAGGAAAAGATATACAATATAAGATTTCGATGATTTCGATTGTCTGATTCATTTTATACTGAAATAAAACAAGGTTCGCGATACGATGTACGACCCTATATGTCAAGATTATCAGCGTATGTCTGTAAGTCATATTTCACGCATTAAATTAATAATAAAATAAATTGGTAAACGCTGTAAAAGATATTCTGCTGGTCTAAAGCATCCGACTGCTTAGATCAAATTCATTTTTAAAATACTACCAGGCGGTCCTTGTATTAAGGTGAAACGTGATCTCATAGCTCTGTCGATCGCCTCTTGTTGTTTTACGTTATTCCTGTGCATACGACGCCTTGATTTGTCCTTTGAACTTTCCCCATAGTGAAGATCTAACATTAACCCGTTTAGTGCATCTAGGTAACAGGAATCTGTGAAAATATGAAAAAGACCTGATTATTTACAAGCTGTTTAACTGTCTAAAACACATTTATCTTTTTCACATCGATATGTAAATCAACAACATTCCACTTCGGTATAAGCAACAAAAGCAACTGAACAGGGAGTTAAAGTGCACACCCAAATCTGGTATCCGATATTTTATTGCTATCCGTTTTGAAAGACAATCTTCTGATCGTTGAAGAAGTTGTATGAATCTTTTCGTTCGACTGTAATATAAAAAAGCGTTGTAAGACCACGTATGATGCAGCCGATTACACATACTATCGAAAACGGTAAGACCAAGTTGTAAGGCTAACATACATAATAAATAATCGACGAATAAAATTGCAGATACACATTTCAAATCATCAAACTTACCAGTCAACATCTGACTTCTTAAGTATTTCCAAACTGCTTTTCGCTTTGCCATAACCAAGCGCCGAGGGAACCGACCCAGCTCTGTCACATAGTTTAAAATTAACTAAAAGTTTATCACTTTGTGCTCCTTTTTGTTTGACACCAGTGATAACTGCATGACCAATCCAGTAGTTTCTTTGAAGAGGTACCTTCAGGCAAAGCCAATCGCACGATTGCTCCACAAAAGCGTTCCCATCTTTCCCCGACTCGTCCCTTTGTATACCAGACAGTTCTATATTTCGTTCCTCACAGTGTTGGATCGAAAGCACGAATTTTCCGGTAGTCCCAGATGTAAAGTTGATATCGACATTATTAATGCTGACATTATCATTCGAGCAACCCACTGTGTTGGCAGCAGATTCCATGAGAATGAGGGGCAGCCATTCACTAACATACTGAGTCACATGACGGAAGGATTTCGATACTGCCACATTAGAGTAGTTAGAAAGGTGAAGCACGGGATCTTCTGTATGCAACAAACAGAATGAAATGGTGTCAGTCAATTTGAAACACACTGGCTTTGGAACCATAATGCCGCGTAATGGTCCAGCTGACATTTGAATAGTAATAACCTGACCCCGTCTAAATTCGACCGAAAACTTTGTGCAAGGTTTCAATTCTTTTAAGTCAACGCTTTCAGTACTGACGTCATCAAACCCTGGAAACTCGGGTGAATGATGTTGGAAAACGTGTAAATGTCTTTCAAAATCGGCATTATGGTCGTGTATTGCAGATTTCAACATATGTGCCCATGTACAAATCGGTATGAGTACGGCATTTTTGTTTGAATTTAGCCGTAAACAGTCCTCTTTCCCTGTTCCTTTCAGATATTGGAATGCGATCCCCTTGCTGTCGTACAATCGCTTTCTCCATATCGCATTGATGTACTGTCCTGATGTGCCTAGCTTAAGTTCTGGTTTATGACCCATTTCCAAAAGATTGAATTCTAATGTCCTATCTTTTCTCATCACGTTGTTCAACGCTGGGGTGCAAAAAGTTATGCCACTTGTGGAAACATCCTCGACAAAACACTGTATCATTTGTTGATTTGTTTGCAGTTCTAAAGCTTTCTTTAAAAGAATGCAATTTCGTCTATATTCGTTTGCACGCTTGTGCTTTGAAGACAAATCAATGCATAATGAGTGTATTTCATGTCGCTTGTATGGACACGGTTTCTTATGAAGATATGCCCGTAGAAGCCTATGTACAACCAAATCAATGTAACGTCGTATTGGTGACGTGAAGTGGACATATGGGAAGACATCTAGGTCGAAATGCTTACCATCAGCAGCATCAGAGGTTTGACCAGTACAGCAGCCATAACCAGCCATTTCTTGAATGCAAACCCAATGAAGGTTAACAACATGCTGTATGGGAAACATATGATCACATGTTAGCAGTTGTTTAGGACTAACGGTGCGATCTCTAATCCTCTGTCGCACTTGTTTAGGAACGACCACGTACTTTCCATCTAGCGCATCCTTTTCCATTGATAAAAGTGTATGAAGACCACGGACCTTGCCACCTAAGCACTTATCCTGCAAGCGCGTTACTACATCAACATATACATCGTTTTTTGTCAGAAATTCTTGCATGTTTTCTTCAGACGGCGGTGGTTGATATCTTACAGGAACACACTCGGGAAATGTTTCATAAAGAATTTTTCCGACTGAAAGGTTAGTGAGAATCATGAATTCTTCCACTAAATATTGAGCTTCCATTGTGTTTTTTTCATCGTGTTCATCATCGAAAATCTGTTTTGAATAAAACATGGCATTCCCTAAGCGTTTTTTACGCAGATCTGTAGCAATTTTGAACAGGTTCTTCAGGTCATTTTCAATTTTATCCGAGTCAGAATCAGACAAATCTCTACTAAGAATTGTCTGAGCCTCTTTGTAGGTGAATTGTCGTCGAGATTTTATTATAGTCTTAGCAATGTCATTCGAAATCAAGTTGTACGATTTCACCTGTCCATTTGAGCTGAAACTGTAAAATACTGATACCGCTAATCTGAGTTTATCTGCTAGCAAACTGCATTTTTGCATACTAAGAGGTTCCGGTAACATATGCCGTGCCCTCTGAATTTCTGGATAAAAAGTACAAGATCGTTCTTTGGCTTCGATATCACATGAGCTGTCTTTTGTAACATACTCAGAAACGTCAGCGATATGTACACCAACTCGGTATCCGCCGTCAACAAGTTCTAAGCTTAAGGCATCGTCCAAATCTTTCGCATTTGGGGGATCGATTGTGAATGCATCAAGATGTACGCAGTTTCTTCTATTTTGCTGTCTATGTAAGCCTGGTTCATCAAACCCCTCTAAAGTTTCTAATTTCTTCACTTGCTTTACTACGTTTTTACTGTACACTGATGGTACATCGAACTGCATATTCAGAATTCTGAGGCCATTTGTTATAGTATTTCCCCAGGGTAGTTTTTTAACAATTGCTCCGAGCGGGTATGGGAACCGTTCGTTCCATGTTATCATAACAACTAGATACACGAAATTGCTTTCCTTTGGTGTCACATTAAAGTCCTTTGCTTTTATTAAAACTCGTTTTCGCATATCATAATCATAAAGAATAAATTTTGAGTTCTTTCCGTCGGCCTGCATTCTGTTGGTTTGAATTTTAATTTTGGGAACTGTTTTACACATAGGTCGCAATAAATAGCTGCCGGTATCGTCAACAGTGCATACAAACACAGGGTGTTTAATATCAGCGAATCTATGACGCTTGAGTATACCAATAACTTTGCCGGTTTTGTTGTCAGAGGTATTGTTCTTATGAAACAATTCGACAACGACCTCATCTCCATTGAAAGTTCTGCCTATCTTGGATCGCCCCGAAATGTGTACGACAGAACATCCTTCTTTTTTGCCTACTGGCATGCACTTTGCATCGTGACATCCGTCATGTTGTATTATGCACCTTATGTACTTCTGAGGATCGGAGTCTAGATAATTATGCAACTGTGTTACATTTTCACATTGTTCGTATATTTTATCAAATCCTGTTTTTGGACTCAATTGATGAACGAAATGTTCTTGCAAGTCCATGCCTTTCTTAATCCACTGTTCTTCTTCATGACAGAACGGTCTTTTATCACATTTGTACATACAAACACTTTGTTCATAAAAGTCCAACTCTTCTGTCGATGCTTCCATTTCGTCCTGTTCAAACGAAACAGGTTTTTCTTCTATTGACTCATCAGTCTCATCAGGTTTGTCAAAATCGTCACCAAGAGATTCAGAATCAGCATTCCTCCTGTCAGAGGTTTTAACTTCTTTGATTCGACTATTCAAATTTCGTTTCTCTTCCACGATCTCTGTGGCTTCTGTGGCTTCGATATTAGCCGTGGCACTCCGATTTCTGACTTTACCTGAACAAAAAAATAAGGTGTGCAATTTAAAATGTGATTGTTTCTGTTTTGTATGTAAAACAAAATCAGAAAAAGCTATTATCGAAAATGCAGAATGCCCGCACGGAATATTGAAACTTACTGGATGATATTTTTAAAAAATTTCAAATTTCTCGTCTAGTATACCAAAATGGCATACTGATTTGCAAAACAATTGTTCAGTTATTTGTCGGACAATGTTACCGTTAACAAATATTTCCACAGTGATTATCTAACATCCGGGCCTATACAGTTGAAACTATTACCAAATAATCCAAATGGACTATGAACGACGTTCAGTAGATAGGCCTATGACAGACAAGGAAGACCATACACTTAATATGGAGCAACCTATTGTCATGACCTACCTATTTGCCCTAACATGACGAATAAACGTCGAACAGTTTTCAGGCCAATGGTTTATGATTATGGGCTTGACCTTTACCAAAGATATCAACAGTTAATACTTTTTTTTTCTTTTCTAGTAAAATAAAGCAAACATTCCAAATCACTCCAAGTTTAGAAAATCTTTTTCATAGATATCTAAATTTATTATCCAGACATTGGGTTGTATAAATCTTAAAATCTATTGAAATGTATGTCTATGAAATTCAATTTTAAAGATTTAAGGGTTTGGTTGTTGATTCGTGGATCACAAGTCCTCGGACTCTACAGTACCTCAATAAGTATTTTGGCTTTCGATGCAATCGTGCTAAAATATATACGTTAGAACTAAATTAATATATTGACCATTTCTACAGGTTTGAACAATCTCCGCAAAACGGTTCGGTTAAAATAGCCCGGAAACATTTTGATCAATCGAATACATTTACCCGGCTTTTTTTTAATAGAAGGGGCGTAATACAAGTTGATGATAGTTATTAAAGTTTTATGAAAATACATGTTATATTTACGTTTACGACGTTTCTTGTTTTTGCCCTTTGGTTTTATCTCCTAAACGAAAAGAAAGATTTAACATTTAATGTGAAAACAAAAGCAACTAAAATAAATCAATATACATATGTATGTGTAACACAAATTGTTAGGCTCAT
>VMBQ01003293.1:5429-55562 GCA_007657795.1 Dreissena rostriformis
CCCCAAACGGTAGCTTTGTGTGTGAATTTCTTATTTTTATTTACCCTTTTTCATATAGTTACATGTAGTTGCTTCAATCATTATGAACTGTATATGCAATAAAGATAAACATGTACAAGTGTTTTTTTGTTCTTTTACTGTTGGGGCATCAAATAACACTTTCATCATTAATCATTTAACAATGTAGTTATTTATTGGCACAAGTTAGTTCAAACCTATTTATCTTAACTCAATTGCATTGAAAGCCTCAAGCTTATCAAAACACTCTGGAGTCCGTTTCCTGGGCCTAAAACCAGTACTTGCAGTCTTCGGAGGAGATCTAAAGAACGCTCCCACAGTGGGGATCAAACCCGGTTGCTAGGCAGACACCATATCTATTACACCACAGCGACAAGTTAATATATGTTAATATGTATTGGTAAACTTGTCCTATATATGTAGGTACTGGTTTTCTGAACTTCACTGGGAATTCAAAAGACTGTCAAATCTAATTACAGTTTACATATAGTGATATTTTCAGACCAAAAAATGGAGGGGGAGGGCATGATATTTCAACTGGACTCTTTAATATAATTAATAGTAAACATTGTTTATGGATTTGACAACAACTCAAAGGCTATGAAGTTAATACTGAATTTAATGACAAATAATAACATATCTAAAACAACCAACATTAAACAACAATATTAGATATGGATTAACTTGTATATCACCAAAAATCAGACAGTATTATTCCAGTACATAACTTGCCACCATTATGGCTGTGACACATATTTTATGTTTTAAATTTAAATAGGTTATTTATTACTGATTGGGGTTATTATGAATGTATTATTTAGTTATAAAAAGTTATTTATAATGTAATAAACAAAAACAAAGTTTTATCATCAGAGTTTCACATATAGTATTTAACAAATGGGGCTGAATACATTTTTGGTAAAAGTGGTACTATAACAGAATTTATATCTTTATTGCGTAGAAGCAAACAAATTTGTTTCTTAAAAACGCGCCCATGAATGCTGCTGGAAAGCCTTTCAAAGAGTTTGAGGTCAAACTAACAGATTGTTGGATGGGAATAGTCAAAAGCACCAACTGTGAAAGTATCAACAAGTGATGGCACTGCATGCTTAACATGTCATTCATGGTTTGTTGGAAAAACTTCTTAACAAGTCCTAGACGAAAACATGGACACGACACCCAGTCCAGAAAATCTACTTAAAACATTCACAGATGGAAAGAACTGTAATCAATATGATGGGGGCAATTACAACATTTTTTTAATGATGTCAGCTATTTCGGCTGTTCTGTATCATTTATTACAACACTTTAGATTATAACACACATAAACATTTCACTAATGTTAAAAATATACTGGTATATTTTAATCATTAAATCTCTATTGAATGTAACATTGGCTAACACAGCAAAATATTGTTCACAAAATCATTCTACAATGGCTGAAATAAATTTACAGAGAAAGTCAAAACATACTCATCCATTAATGACAACATCAAATTTGAATAAGTTATGCTTGCAAATCAAACATTGATAAGCAGAACTGCTTCCATGAAAAAATGCTTATAATGTTCTTTACAAATGTTATAGTACAGTGTATTTATACAAACATTGTTGTAATACATTTAATTAACCCTGTAACAACCAGTTTATATTTGAGCAAATACTGTTGATCATCCACAGGGTTCCCAGCCAACCTGGAAATCAGGGAAAACCTGGAAAAAGTCTGGGAATTTGGGAAAAGTTCCTGAAAACAGGGACAAATCAGGGAATTTTGTTTGGTCAGACTTTCCCAACTTGTCTAAAAAAAAACAAACAAGAGATGTGTTTGTCAGAAACACAATGCCCCCTACTGCGCCGCTTTGAAAATATTTTTTATTTTTGACTTTTGACCTTGAAGGATGACCTTGACCTTTCACCACTCAACATGTGATGCTCCATGAGATACACATGCATGCCAAATATCAAGTTGCTATGATCAATATTGCAAAAGTTATGACCAAACTATAACCTAGGTTAAAGTTTTGGGACAGAGAGACAGACACACAGTAAGACAGACACACACAATGACAGACAGACAGGCCAAAAACAATATACCCCCCTTTTTTTTAAGGGGGCATATAAAAGACCGAGGGTGTCTTTAACAAGAAATAGGTCGAAATTATGATCCTGGAATTTTTATTTTCCATCAGGGAAAAATCCGGGAATTTTGTTCATACAAAAAGCTGGGAACCCTGATGCAATTAAGACCAATATCTATATATAACTAACAAAGTTAGTATAATTTATACATATCATTTTATGATTTTAATTTAATCAATGTTGGCTCAGAGCTATATCACATTATGATGGTAGCTACTTAAGCAATTTGTTTATAGCATTTTAAAAGAGTTTAAAACATAATAACATATACTAGCCTGAGACAGAAAAGTTAAAGCAATATAGTTAGCTACAGCACGAGATCACAAAATAAATATAGAACTGTATAAATAATTTGTAAATACTTTCTTTATATATATATATTTATTTTTTTTCGTAAATAATCTAGCTACAATATATGCATTATAATTTTGTAAATACATGTATATATTATATGTCAAATACGTACCAATCTATATAATATTATTATTCACACTTACATAACAAGCAACACACATATACAGTGGAACCCCTCTAATATTAAATTTTTCCGGTTTAGACAGGATTCCGGTATAGGGAAGATCCGGTTTTGAGGGTTTCCACTGTATATTACAAAATTTAATATTTTTCACGACATGTTAATTACTGTTAAATTTAGTATGACACTACACTCAATTAATTTGCCTCAAAACACCCCACACATGTTCTTAGACACTACATCATAAGTGTTCTTTATCCCATCAATATTCGAACATTGACATCTTATGGGAGAAACATTAAGCTTTATTCACACACTGGAAAAAGGCAAAGCTTTACGATGCATAACCATGTCATTGCTCCAATCAAGTTAAACATATTTAACACATAAAAGTTGTTAGCCAAAACAGTGTGACACACTATTTAACAAAATAAAACAAAACAGAACCAGTACAATGTTACAAACCTTGACAGAAAAACAATATCAGCATATGAAGAAGGGATTCAGCAAAAACAAAATGGCAAGGCGGGGGAACAAGCGACCCTTCTGTTTGTATGACCAATCCTTTTTTAATATGTGGGACCCTCTAGCTTCCATTGCTACGCACGCTTCAAAATATAACCCCAGATTGTCTGATCCTCTTTTGTTTGTTAATGTCCTTGTAAAAAAAAAACTAATTTTTTTTATTGACTTTTGATCATTTTATTGAGAAATATACAGTATTAATTGGTACTAGCATCAAATAATTTGTTAAAGGAAAATTTTCTCATGAAATTATGCTAAATGAATACTTGAATACAAGTACTTACATGGAAACAGCTCAATTAAGTTCACTTAATATTAAACAAGTTTACTATCCGACGATTTTTCACAAAAGAGGTCAGCCTGCCCCTTTTTAGACCCTTCCAACATTTTTTTTAGTCTGGCTCAATCCCTAATGAAGCATACAAATTTGCTTAGCTTGCAAAATAAACTGTCAATTCCTTACCAAAACACAATTTACCCTTCAACAAGCCCACAAAACAACGCTATATATATTTTCCGCATTTCATACACTTTCAAAACTGTAATTACTTGTAAATGCATAAGTCCCAAAGCTTGCTTCAGTTTATTGCTGAAAGACCCCTGTTTTGCAGCATTCACAAATCAGTTTGTAATGCAAGCTTAGTTTCATGTACAAAGTACGATATGATTTAAAAACAATGGTTATTCATATACAAGAATGCTGTAGAACATTAACCCTTTGTAAACCATAAGAAAAAAATCTTCAAAGTGATTACAAACACAGGCAATTATGTACATCCCTCCACAAGATTGACTTCTGGTAAAAACGTTAAATTAAAATTTGTCCAAGTGATTGACTTACAATATCACAGTAGCATTATTTTATCACAATGTGCTTAACATTAAATCTCTACTCTAACATCACACAAGCCAGTTTACTTAATTATAAAGCACATAACATTAGACTGTAAAACTTGCCAACCAAGGTATATAGAACTCAATGCACGTACTTACAATACTGTAAAAATATGTTAAAATATCTCATTTAAAAGCAGTAGTTGGTGTAAGACCATGTTAAAATAAAAACAAGAGATGTGTTTGTCAGAAACACAATGCCCCCTTTTGAGGGATTTTGACCCATACATTTGACCTTTGACCATGAAGGATGACCTTGACCTTTCACCACTCAAAATGTGCAGCTCCATGAGATGCACATGCATGCCAAATATGAAGTTGCTTTGTTCATTATTGCAAAAGTAATGACAAAACTTTAACCAAGGTTAAAGTTTTGGACAGACAGAATGACAGACAGACAGACAGACTGACCGGCCAAAAACAATATACCCCCTCTTCGAAGAAGGGGGCATAATACATTTAGTTTTTAAACTGTTCATCAGCTAATATGAATTATTTGGCATTTGGATGTGTATATATTTATATATGCATTCTACATATCTCTCATTGCAGGCTAGAATGGCTTATCAGCAGTCTTAGCAAATACACTGATAGGACCTTATGACTTAAATAAAAAAAAATCTTCAAATCAGTTGCTGGTCATCAATGTGTTATCCCCGTATCAACCGGCCACCTGGACCGTCTGCTGTGCTGCCATGGCAACAAGGGAGTCGCGGTAACTAGGGGTCACAAGGTCAGCACTCTTGATACACTGGGATAATGCGTAGTCACACGGCAACTGGCGTTCTGCAATGGGAATGATGCAAAAACTTGAATGCCAAATTGACACATTTATCGTCATGGTACATGTTTTGGTGATCTGCCAGATTCAGCAAAATTTTCAAATTATGTTTTTACTCTTTTTATTTTGTGATCTTACCAGTATATCACAATTCTTTGTGCTAATGATGACCTATGCTTTCAGATTTTGTTCACACGTTAAATGATAACAAACTGTAGTTCTGCAAATTTAAACAAGGGCTGTGTTGTAAAACATGCATGCCCCCATATGGGCTGTCAGTTGTAATGGCAGCCATTGTGTGAATACGTTTTTTGTCACTGTGAACTTGACCTTTGACCTAGTGACTTGAAAATCAATAGGGGTCATCTGCAAGTCATGATCAATGTACCTATGAAGTTTCATGATCCTAAATGTAAGCTTTCTTGAGTTATCATTCAGAAACCATTTTACTGTGTCAAGTCACCGTGACCTTGACCTTTGACCAAGTGACCTGAAAATCAATAGGGGTCATCTGCGAATTATGATCAATGTACCTATGAAGTTTCATGATCATCGTAAGCTTCCTTGAGTTATCATCCGGAAACCATTTTACTATNGACGGACAGTGCGAAAACTATATGCCACCCGTTGGGGGCATAAAAAACAAGTCGTTCTGCGATTTAAAGACAGCAAGAACAGGTTCCACCCAGGAAATAGACAACATTGTCTGAATAAGCCTAAACCTTTTGATGCAAACCTGGGATACTAAAAATGTGCATTATTATTAACACCAACCAGTCTCAGTCCACTGCTGCTGTGCTATGAAGGTCAGGGCAGGCACACAGTACTGGGAGACCCCTACTGCATCCACATCGGCCGAGTTGGACAACCAGACAGGTAGAACCACATGGGCGTAGTGCTGGAAATACAATTCAAAGTCTTGATCCAGGGGTGTCATTTATCCCAAATGTGAAATCTTGAAAATTTAGCCGGGGGTCTGGGGCGGTACTCAAGCTAAAACTAGAGTTTGTCAAAATAGTAACAAAGAATAAAGAATAACCCCCACCCATATCCACCCCACCCCCAGAATGCATGACGTAATATGTAAAAAGTTGAAAAAAGTTACCGCTGGGGCATGGCTAGTTTTAACCATACAGCATGGTGTTTAAACAAAAACTTTGAAGAGGACAACTAAACAATATAGTATATACCAAATTGTACACTGTGTTTCCAGAGTAAACGATTTTTAAAGTTATTTATAAATATATTTTTAAAGTTATTTATAAATATACAAGTCTTTATAACTTTGTGACCCCCTGGGCTTGGCCATGGTTCACCCCAGGGGAATAATTTGACAAAACTTTGTATAGGACTACTAAACAATTTTACACACCGATAATAAAATGTAAAACCTGTTTACCTTGTGGTTTCAGAGAAGTTATTTTGTCCATAGTTTATAATAATAGTCATAGAAAATGTTGAAATTGAAAAAAGGGCAAAACTTTTGTAATTTTTTATGCAGGATGATACAAATCACACTGGCATGATTTCAGGATGATACAAATCACACTGGCATGATTTCAGGATGATACAAATCACACTGGCATGATTTCATATCATAAGGAACAATGCCCGCAAGTGTTAGCCCTTTGCATGCTGGGAAATTTGTCGTCTGCTAAAATGTTGTCCGCTGAATTTTTAAAATTAGCATTTTCTTTGATTTTTTTTCAAAGAATACTATCAGAATAGCAAACAGATTGGATCCTGATGAGACGCCACGTTCTGTGGCGTCTCATCTGGATCCAAAATGTTTGCAAAGGCCTTCAAAATCCGGTTCCAGCGCTCAAAGGGTTAATGTTGTATGTTGAAAAGTGCAGCAGAAGGCCCTTGAAAAAGATTGTGTCTACAGACAGACAGACGTATGAACAGATTGACAGACGTCCATGGTGATTCCAGTATACAGTCACAATAAATATGTTTAAACAACTTTCATATGGGCATATTGTTGTCAGTTGGAGTGAACAAAAAAGAACAATGTGATTCCTTATTCATTGTGGATTTTTAGAACATCTGTCATCAACAAACTGAAATTCATTTATAGTAAAAAAAAAACACTTTCTTGCATTCTTCATGACTTTCTACTACTTTAAGATAAAAAATCAGTCATAACTTAAGTTTGCTATAAGATCATTAATAAGACAGGGCCCCTGAGCCTTAGAAACGTCATTCATTCTTCATGACTGTCTACTTCTTTGAGCTAAAAAATCAGTCATCATTTATGTCTGCCATATGATAATTGATAAGACAGGGCACCTGAGCCTTTGAAACGTCATTCATTCTTCATTACTGTCTACTACTTTGAGCTAAAAAATCAGTTATCATTTATGTCTGCCATATGATAATTGATAAGACAGGGCACCTGAGCCTTTGAAACGTGATGCATTTCAATCAGCAAACTTATTACAAGAACCTTATTCAATAAGAAGACATTCTGGTACATCAGGTTTTCTGTTATGCTAACTCACCTGCGGATATTCCCACACATTTGTCCTAACTCACCTGCGGATATTCCCACACATTTGTCCAAACTCACCTGTGGATATTTCACACATTTGTCCTTACTCACCTGTGGATATCCCACACATTTGTCCTAACTCACCTGTGGATATCCAACACATTTGTCCTTACTCACCTGTGGATATCCCACACATTTGTCCTAACTCACCTGTGGGTATTCAACACATTTGTCCAAACTCACCTGTGGATATCCCACACATTTGTCCCAACTCACCTGTGGATATCCCACACATTTGTCCTAATTCACCTGTGGATATCCCACACATTTGTCCCAACTCACATGTGGATATCACACACATTTGTCCTAACTCACCTGTGGATATCCCACACATTTGTCCTAAATCACCTGTGGATATCCCACACATTTGTCCAAACTCACCTGTGGATATCCCACACATTTGTCCTAACTCACCTGTGGATATCCCACACATTTGTCCTAACTCACCTGTGGATATCCCACACATTTGTCCTAACTCACCTGTGGATATCCCACACATTTGTCCTAACTCACCTGTGGATATCCCACACATTTGTCCTAACTCACCTGTGGATATCCCACACATTTGTCCTAACTCACCTGTGGATATCCCACACATTTGTCCTAACTCACCTGTGGATATCCCACACATTTGTCCTAACTCACCTGTGGATATCCCACACATTTGTCCTAACTCACCTGTGGATATCCCACACATTTGTCCTAACTCACCTGTGGATATCCCACACATTTGTCCTAACTCACCTGTGGATATCCCACACATTTGTCCTAACTCACCTGTGGATATCCCACACATTTGTCCTAACTCACCTGTGGATATCCCACACATTTGTCCTAACTCACCTGTGGATATCCCACACATTTGTCCTAACTCACCTGTGGATATCCCACACATTTGTCCTAACTCACCTGTGGATATCCCACACATTTGTCCTAACTCACCTGTGGATATCCCACACATTTGTCCTAAATCACATGTGGATATCCCACACATTTGTCCTAACTCACCTGTGGATATCCCACACATTTGTCCTAACTCACCTGTGGATATCCCACACATTTGTCCCAACTCACCTGTGGATATCCCACACATTTGTCCCAACTCACCTGTGGATATCCCACACATTTGTCCTAAATCACATGTGGATATCCCACACATTTGTCCTAACTCACCTGTGGATATCCCACACATTTGTCCAGCCTCAGCAGTTCTGCAGGTGTGATGCGGTAGATGCAGCCCTCGACGGACCTCAGTGGGTTATATTCCAGATTGGCGAACCCACCTGCCTCCTCACTCAAGCCTGATTAACAACACATGATTAGAAGAACAGGGTCACATTTCATTTAACAATGAGCCACCTATTTCAGTTATGATGCCCTTTTTGAAGCCTTTTTTAAATTTTAAACTGAGGCTCGTTCTGGGAAAACTGGGCTTAATGCATGTGTGTAAAGTGTTGTCCCAGATAAGCAGTCCGCACAGACTTATCAGGGACAACACTTTCTGCCTAAACTGGATTTTCGTTTAGAAGAGACTGCCATTAAACGAAACATTCCATTAAAGGGTAAGTGTCGTCCCTGCACAGGCTAACCCTTTGCATGCTGGGAATTTTGTCGTCTGCTAAAATGTTGTCTGCTAAATTTCTAAAATTAGCATTTTCTTTGATTTTTTTTAAGACCACTATCAGAATAGCAAACAGTTTGGATCCTGATGAGACGCCACGTTCTGTGGCGTCTCATCTGGATCCAAACTGTTTGCAAAAACCTTCAAAATCCGGTTCCAGCACTCAAAGGGCTAATATGGGACAACACTTTACGCACATGCATTAAGCCCAATTATCCCAGAAGAAGGCTCAAATCAATGCAACTGGTTTACAAACGATAACCATCTTATGGATTTACTGAAACTGTCTCAGGGCTCAAAAGGATGTCAGACAGTTATTTTTGTTGGGAGTTCTATCAATTGTACAGAACAGGGGCGGTATTCACCAACCAATTCCTAGACTTTAGTCTGAGAATAAAGAATATTCTTAAAACTGTAATGCTGTAAATATTCTTTATTGTTGACTCTAACTTGACAGTTGACACCTCAAATTACATTGTTCTTCATACAGAACTGTGTGCTTATGACAAATGAACCATTGATAGCTTGCTTCTGCTGACACTCAAAAGTCTATTCTTTAAACTTAAGTCTAAGAATGGGTTGGTGACTATGGGCCCAGGCTTGTACTCTCAATAACAGTGTGATCGTTCCAACGAAGGGCACCTTTCTTGTTGAAGACGAGATTGAAGCCGAACAGCAGTCCCCAGTACCTGTGGTCTACCTCTCGTTGAATGTAGCTGCCCAGTCTGCAAGCAATTATACATACGAGCTTTGTTTTGGGTAAACTGGGCTTAACCCTTTCAGTGCGGGAACCGAATTTTGAAGGCCTTTGCAAACAGTTTGGATCCAGATAAGACGCCACAGAACGTGGCGTCTCATCAGGATCCAAACTGTTTGCTATTCTGATAGTGGTCTTAGAAAAAAAATCGAAGAAAATGCTAATTTTAGAAATTCAGCAGACGACATTTTAGCAGGCGACAAATTTCCCAGCATGCAAAGGGTTAATGCATGTGCGTAAGGTGTCATCCCAGATTAGCCTGTGCAGTCTGCTCAGGCTGATCAGGGATGACACTTTCCGCTTTTATGGTATTTTTTGTTTAAAGGAAGTCTCTTCTTAGCAAAAAATCCAGTTTAGGCAGAAGTGTCGTCCCTCATTGGCCTGTGCGGACTGCACAGGCTAATCTGGGATGAACCTTCATGCACATGCATTAAGCCCGAGTAATTGTCTACAGACTGAATGACAGATGTCCATTTTGAAAGCATTTTACCATCTCTACTTTGGAGGTGGTTTGGTTTGTAATGGACAAACAATCCATCTGTATTGCGATATTGTGCAGCATTTGAAGTTTAAATGTACATCAAATTAATTTTTTCGTAAACTTTAATAAGACCAACACAATCAGTAATAAGAGGGTTTCACTGATGTCTAGAGTGCCAAACCTGTGAGGGTTCATGTCTGGCCCGTAGGCAAAGTAGTAGAGATATCCCGTGGGTGGTCGGGCATTTATGGTGAAACACAATGGAGGGAATGTGGGTCTTGGGTCACCACCGTGGGAGTTCTGTCCATGCCTGAAAACACAAAGGAGCATTATAAAGTAGTAGATATCCCCTGGGTGGTCGGGNTTATATTAAAAAACAAGATGTGTTTGTGAAACACTATGTCCACTTTTGAGCGATTTTGACCCATAAATTTGACCTTTGACCTTGAAGGATGACCTTGACCTTGACCTTTCACCACTCAAAATGTGCAGCTCCATGAGATACACATGCATGCCAAATATCAAGTTGCTATCTTCAATATTGCAAAAGTTATGACCAATGTTAAAGTTTTCTGATGGACAGACAGACAGATGGACAGACAGTTCAACTGCCATATGCCACCCTAACGGGTGCATAAAAATTCAAAATGTCAAAGCTATGCGATAATAAAATCCTGTACACAGAAAGAACACAATTAATGACGCAAGGAAATAACATTTAAAACATATGGGAATTCATTTAAGCTACACTATTGGGCTAGTATTCACAAAGCTCTTTGGAAAAACATGTTAATATTGTTAAATTGATTAATATTTTATCTAGTTGTAGGAGAAAACATTGCATATCGTCCCCTCCCCGCGAAAATGGCCAACCTCAATATTTACATGTTTTCAGGAGAAGGAATTTTTTTTTTTTAATTACAGAATGAAGCTAAAACTTTGCATGATGACTTTTTAAATATCCCTACATGTCTGTGTCATAATGTTTAAAGTGACGTGTGATTTATTCTGTAGTCAATATGAGAAAATTGCCTAACTCGAGCTTTGAAAGCTTGAGTTAGACAATTTTCTCATATTTTTTCATCCACCGCATTTACTTTGGAAATCTTCGCATTTACTTTGGAAATTTTTGCACACATTTACATGGGTATAACTTTGTAAGCTGATTGGATAGGACCTTGGAATTCTTGGACCTTGGGAGAAGCGGGCCATTTTCACTATTGCGAAAATGTAAAAACCCATTTTCGCGCCAAAACTGAGATTGGCCATTTTCGGGGGGAGCCAGGATGATATATTCTATAAGAAATTTGATCTGCAAATTTAGTTAAAGTTTCTTTTCGAGCTTTGTGCCTTCAAGCCCCTGGACAGCACAGGTAAGATGGCATAGGAAAGATACCAAAAACAAAAGATAAAGAACTAAAAAAAAGTTAACTTTAACAATTTCTATTTATTTAGTAAGTTATTTTTAAAACTTTATATTTTAGGCTGCAAGATACATATCTAGAAAATTAACTTCAAAATCTAATAAAGTTGTGAGATATTTTTTTTTATATATATGTTCAAATAGGTATAAGATATATACAAAGATAAACCATTTTCTCTTTCAAGAAAGTACACACTGAATGTTTTATTTTACAAAAAAAAATCACAAGCTGGAACAAGTAAAGAATTCTTTATGTGTCACATAAAAAGCATGTAAAAAGAAATTACAATAAGAGTTTATAGTATATAATTTTATTTACCAACATTTTCACAATCTACAATACAAATAGCTACAAATGTGCTCTATCTATTTCTATGGCTACAATAGAAGTATAATATATAAATTTACAGATATGGCATAATTGGATATACATGGGCACTACTTCCAAAGTACAGGAAATTGTGAACACACCAAAACTTCCCACGAATAAATGGCTCCATGCATAATGATGCTATAAACCTTAGGTATATAGAGCATAGTCACTTAGCATAGTTTTGCAATGACCAATTGGCTTTGCCATAACATTAATTATGTTGTTTTATCAAAAGTGACAATGCAAGGCAGAATAACATGTGTTTAAAAGTTACAAGTATACACGTTTTATTTGAATATGCCCACTGAATTTGTACAGAATTCCAATGAAAGCATAAAAAATCATAATTAAAATAAATCTTTGACAATGAGCTTGCATTTTGAATTTTCAGGCTTAAAGGGACTGTAAACCACGAATGACGTAAAAGAAAAGTTCTAAACAAATTTTATTTTTTACAATTATTAGTATATATTCATTAAAATATCACGACTGGTATATAACATTACTTGAAAAAAGTAGTTTTTTTTATTTTTATTTTATTTTTGTATTTATTTATTTTTACTGGGTATGCATACCAGATAACTACCAGTTAACTATAAATAATGCAATTAGATTGATCATCATCGTCACATTGTAAACCCAGGAAGGCAAATTGTGCATGCGTAGTGAATTGTATATATTTTATATATAAAATGATCAATCTTCTTGCGTTATTTATAGTGTTTAATGTTATGTCACCTATTTTCGCGATGTACTTTCGATTTCACATCACAAAATTTTNTACAGAATTCCAATGAAAGCATAAAATCATAATTAAAATAAATCTTTGACAATGAGCTTGCATTTTGAATTTTCAGGCTTTTCAAAGTAAAAATAAAAAAACAACTTTTTTCAAGTAATGTTATATACCAGTCATGATATTTTAATGAATATAAACTAATAATTGTAAAAAAATATGGTATTTTAGAACATTTCTTTTTCGTCATTCATGTTTAACAGTCCCTTTAACGGTTTCCATTTCTTTCAGGAAATCCATGATAAACAGTTTCTAAATTGGGGAAATCTAGTGGTTCTCCTATTTTCGAATACTGGCAGTCTACAGTAGAGAGAGTTTGCATTTCATATGTGATTACACATGTACATTTTCATGGCTGTAACATCAGCCAGAGGTGTGACTTACCATATACTCCCTAATAGCTCAAGCCCTTTTTGTTACCCCAAAACTCACAGTCGTTTTTTGTATAATATTATTTGCAGTGAATCAATGGTCTCATATAAAATGCCCCCTGATGCAATGTGAACAACCCAGGGGCATTTATTTGGCAATATATGGTAGTTCTTATAGTTTTAAATACTGACCCCACCATTATTAATACTCTGAATCTTGATCTCTTATGGTTAAGTCTTACTATTCCTTCTCCAAATTAGAAAATATAACTGGATGTTACCAAAAATTATTTTCTTGTATTGTCATTAACCCTTTCAGTGCTGGAACCGAATTTTTAAGGCCTTTGCAAACAGTTTGGATCCAGATGAGACGCCACAGAACGTGGCGTCTCATCAGGATCCAAACTGTTTGCTATTCTGATAGTATTCTTTGAAAAAAAAATGAAGAAAATGCTATTTTTAGAAATTCAGCAGACGAAATTTGAGCAGACGACAAATTTCCCAGCATGCAAAGGGTTAATGCTCTGAATCTTGATCTCTTATGGTTAAGTCTTACTATACCTTCTCCAAATTAGGAAATATAACTGGATGTTACCAAAAATTATTTTCTTGTATTGTCATTAATGTCATTTGTAAAGTTATGTTGATGTACCATATTGTATAACTATCATGATAAGTTTTGTAGCCATAATTTTGTTTTGGGGAAAAACATTTGTTGATAAAACAGTTTTAAACGAAAAAAAAAAAAAATCTACAAATGTTTAAATACCTGTTCATGTGTAATCAGTGAACGCACATTTTTAAGACACTTACCTCTGAATTTTGTTACTATTTAAAATCTTTTTCAAACTAAGAATAAAACAATAAGATGTTCATATATTATATTGCAGATGTCCAGTGCATATAAGCTACACAACTATTTTTATTGAGCTGATGACGTATACATACTACACCTATCCTTTTACAATCTATTTTCTTTGATTAACATAATTAGTATTGATGTTGCAACATGTTATTGTTGTTGTTAAATTCTTTAATATGGATACATGTTAAATAAGATACATTATTTTTTATTTTTTATTTTTTCTACACATGTGCACAGTTAAAAATAACCTTATTAATTCACACACTTGTGTTACAAATCGGATGCTTTTTCAATATTATACAAATACATTTACAAATTATATACCCAAATGCATTTACAAAGCCATATTTCAAATACAAGGAGTTGTTAACTACTTACGATTCTTTCCGATCTTTTGCTAACTGTTTCTGTAAGAAGCAATATATAGATATATCTGACAATTAATTATGCAGACATATTATTATTCAAATAAAATTAAATTAAACAAAAAATACAAAAATAAACAAATTCTTGAAATACTATTTCACACTTCTAAGAAACCAGCCAAGATTCTTTGAAAAAAGCAACAATATACTGGTAATTTACAATTGCAGAAAACAAGGATAATAGTGTCAACAAATTCCGTCAACATCATGCAAAGAGTCCAACATACAATTGTATTCAATTTGTGCCTACAATATTACGCAAACTTTTATTTTAAAAATAAACAATTATTTCAAAAAAGTCACAATAGTGTACTGGCTATGATGTCCACTATGCAACTGGGAGGACCTCGTTTCAAGCCTTCTCAGTGAATAATCCCAAGGTAATTCCAAAGTCACCAAGTACACATACTTGAGCTGGGATGGAAATTAGCAGGGGCCCACTACCCAATAGCCCCTAGAATTTGACCCTAGATTTTCTGAGAAAACTCATATATCTTCTGTACATGTAAAAACAACTAATTAAAGACTGAGGATGGGAAACCATGGCCAAATTGTAGCTTTTAAACTTGCTTGACAGTTTATCAGTTAGTCAAAGGCTTTCTTTTAGTGAAATGGCTTTTAATACAATCGTTTTTGATGCAATGGCTTTTATGCAATGGCTTTTGATGCAATGGCTTCTGATGCAGTGCATTTTGATACAATTGAGCCAAAAAAAAGTTATAAAAATTTCTGTTACCAACCTTTGCCAAGGGAGACAACTGGTCGCAGACAAGTTCCAAAATATTCTTTTGGGGTAGATCATCTTCAATCTCATCCATTTCATTGGTTACCGTGACATTGGTGCGATCCGTATTGAGGTCAAGGTCACTAGTTACATCCCCAAGGTCAAGTTTAGGAATGCATGTATCAGTGAAGGTCGTGCTGGCAGATCGAGATATTTCAGATAAATTTTCCGCCGAACCTCTGCCACTATCGCTGACAACTCCAACTGAATTTTCTCCTGTGTAGCTATATTTCCTATGCCCCAAAGAGCTTTCTATATGGGAACTATTTGATCGTTCACAATGTGACCTTTTCCCTGATGAAATAAAATTCTGCGAATTTCGAGGAGTGACTAATCGAACACTAATAGCACTGTATGCCTCACTACGGTCCATGCATTTTTGCCTGTATTTTTCAAGAATGCTGGAGTAATCACCTCTTATCGTGTCAAACGCTTCAGATTCCATGACTACTGGATCTTCCAGTTCACTTTGTTTCTCTTCATCTGTCAGAAGCTCAAGGTCAGATTCAGATTTGACCTCAGCATCTTCCAATTTCTCAGTCTTGAGCAAAGAATTTTGAATGTTTGACCTCAATAGAGCAATTTCTGAATCCAATACATCAAAATCGATGACTTTGTCAGGCTTAACAGCTATCTCATCATTATCTTCTATAAATATAGTCTCCATTTCCGGTTCTTCCCCCTCAAGCATGAACTTGACCTTTGACCTATGATTTGCACTACTACAATTACCATTTTGATCTTCAAGGTCAACCCAGTGCCTACTTGCATCGGTAATATCGCTGTCAGCTCTATAACTCGACCGTCTGCTTCTACATGGACTTGCGGACCTACTGCGACCCCTATGAGGGCTTTCAGAGCCCAGACGGGTCACGACCTTGTCACCATGGATAACAGAGGTCACTTCCAATTTGTTCGTATGCTTCTTACTGGCCTTTGATTTTTCGTATCTGGAGCACCGACTTTCTCTGTCCCCACTTGGACACCTGCTTGAGCTTGGTCTGCTGCTTTGTTCTGATGATCCTTGTTTAGAACGGGCAGAGAACTTAGCTCTGTTAGCTGAATTTGGTCTCGATGTTTTCTTTTTATCTTTTTGTTGAATCTTACCATTTGATGTTGATTTTTTACTGTTGCTCAAAGATGCATGTGGGGTCTTCTGGTATTGGCTGTAAACATTGCTTGGAACATTGTCGGCATCATTGTTACCTCCTTTCTTTTCTCCTTTGTTATTGTCATGGTTTGTTCCTTGTGTGTTGACGGATGAATTAGCCTTCTTTGTATCATTAGATGGTTCTTGCTTATAAGCTCTTCCACCACTTTTATCATCTTTGTGTTGACTATCATCCTCATCATCGCTGTCATCTCTCTTCTTTTTTGTATTATCAATGCCATCCTCCTTACAAGATCCTTTCATATTTTTCNTAAAATCTTTTTCAAACTAAGAATAAAACAATAAGATGTTCATATATTATATTGCAGATGTCCAGTGCATATAAGCTACACAACTATTTTTATTGAGCTGATGACGTATACATATTACACCTATCCTTTTACAATCTATTTTCTTTGATTAATTATCATAATTAGTATTTATGTTGCAACATGTTATTTTTGTTGTCAAATTCTTTAATATGGATACATGTTAAATAAGATACATTATTTTTTATTTTTTCTACACATGTGCACAGTTAAAAATAACCTTATTAATTAACACACTTGTGTTACAAATCGGATGCTTTTTCAATATTATACAAATACATTCACAAATTACATGTATATACCCAAATGCATTTTCAAAGCCATATTTCAAATACAAGGAGTTGTTAACTACTTACGATTCTTTCCGATCTTTTGCTAACTGTTTCTGTAAGAAGCAATATATAGATATATCTGACAATTAATTATGCAGACATATTATTATTCAAATAAAATTAACTTAAAAAAAGAAACCAGCCAAGATTCTTTGAAAAAAGCAACAATATACTGGTAATTTACAATTGCAGAAAACAAGGATAATAGTGTCAACAAATTCTGTCAACATCATGCAAAGAGTCCGACATACAATTGTATTCAATTTGTGCCTACAATATTACGCAAACTTTTATTAAAAAAATAAACAATTATTTTAAAAAAGTCACAATAGTGTACTGGCTATGATGTCCACTATGCAACTGGGAGGACCTCGTTTCAAGCCTTCTCAGTGAATAATCCCAAGGTAATTCCAAAGTCACCAAGTACACATACTTGAGCTGGGATGGAAATTAGCAGGGGCCCACTACCCAATAGCCCCTAGAATTTGACCCTAGATTTTCTGAGAAAACTCATATATCTTCTGTACATGTAAAAACAACTAATTAAAGACTGAGGATGGGAAACCATGGCCAAATTGTAGCTTTTAAACTTGCTTGACAGTTTATCAGTTAGTCAAAGGCTTTCTTTTAGTGAAATGGCTTTTAATACAATCGTTTTTGATGCAATGGCTTTTATGCAATGGCTTTTGATGCAATGGCTTCTGATGCAGTGCATTTTGATACAATTGAGCCAAAAAAAAGTTATAAAAATTTCTGTTACCAACCTTTGCCAAGGGAGACAACTGGTCGCAGACAAGTTCCAAAATATTCTTTTGGGGTAGATCATCTTCAATCTCATCCATTTCATTGGTTACCGTGACATTGGTGCGATCCGTATTGAGGTCAAGGTCACTAGTTACATCCCCAAGGTCAAGTTTAGGAATGCATGTATCAGTGAAGGTCGTGCTGGCAGATCGAGATATTTCAGATAAATTTTCCGCCGAACCTCTGCCACTGTCGCTGACAACTCCAACTGAATTTTCTCCTGTGTAGCTATATTTCCTATGCCCCAAAGAGCTTTCTATATGGGAACTATTTGATCGTTCACAATGTGACCTTTGCCTTGATGAAATAAAATTCTGCGAATTTCGAGGAGTGACTAATCGAACACTAATAGCACCGTATGCCTCACTACGATCCATGCATTTTTGCCTGTATTTTTCAAGAATGCTGGAGTAATCACCTCTTATCGTGTCAAAAGCTTCAGAATCCATGACTACTGGATCTTCCAGTTCACTTTGTTTCTCTTCATCTGTCAGAAGCTCAAGGTCAGATTCAGATTTGACCTCAGCATCTTCCAACTTCTCAGTCTTGAGCAAAGAATTTTGAATGTTTGACCTCAATAGAGCAATTTCTGAATCCAATACATCAAAATCGATGACTTTGTCAGGCTTAACAGCTATCTCATCATTATCTTCTATAAATATAGTCTCCATTTCCGGTTCTTCCCCCTCAAGCATGAACTTGACCTTTGACCTATGATTTGCACTACTACAATTACCATTTTGATCTTCAAGGTCAACCCAGTGCCTACTTGCATCGGTAATATCGCTGTCAGCTCTATAACTCGACCGTCTGCTTCTACATGGACTTGCGGACCTACTGCGACCCCTATGAGGGCTTTCAGAGCCCAGACGGGTCACGACCTTGTCACCATGGATAACAGAGGTCACTTCAAATTTGTTCGTATGCTTCTTACTGGCCTTTGATTTTTCGTATCTGGAGCACCGACTTTCTCTGTCCCCACTTGGACACCTGCTTGAGCTTGGTCTGCTGCTTTGTTCTGATGATCCTTGTTTAGAACGGGCAGAGAACTTAGCTCTGTTAGCTGAATTTGGTCTCGATGTTTTCTTTTTATCTTTTTGTTGAATCTTACCATTTGATGTTGATTTTTTACTGTTGCTCAAAGATGCATGTGGGGTCTTCTGGTATTGGCTGTAAACATTGCTTGGAACATTGTCGGCATCATTGTTACCTCCTTTCTTTTCTCCTTTGTTATTGTCATGGTTTGTTCCTTGTGTGTTGACGGATGAATTAGCCTTCTTTGTATCATTAGATGGTTCTTGCTTATAAGCTCTTCCACCACTTTTATCATCTTTGTGTTGACTATCATCCTCATCATCGCTGTCATCTCTCTTCTTTTTTGTATTATCAATGCCATCCTCCTTACAAGATCCTTTCATATTTTTCTTGTTCTTCTTGGCAACTACGTCATCATCATTCAACTCACTTAGTGTCCCTTCTTTTTGTTGATTAGCTATGCTAGCATTGGTTAGCTCTTTCATCTCCTTGCTTTCCTCAAGAACTTCTTTGGACTTCGCTTTTGCATTCGTCTCCACAAAATGAACAGACTTTGATGGGCCTCCAAGTCTGTCAAAGTCTTGAAACATCTCTACATCTCTCTGCCCAGTATTCATATTGTTTTTGTTAGCATCTCCTACAGAATTAACAGCCAACTGGTCAACGTTGTCATCAGATTCACTGACGTACAATTCATGGTGCACGTTGCCAGAAATTGAAAGATCTGTCTTGTTCTTTCCCGTCTCAGTTGCAAACATTCTAGGGGTCTCTTCTGTTATGGTTTGACCTTGAGCAAAGGAGTTCTCTTGTACNTCATGAGAGGGGGCGGGTATGAAGGTGTTCTCGGGGGCTGGGGGTTCCACCAGGGTAGGGTCCCGGTACAGGACCTCATCTGGAAGGTTCCTGAAACAATACATTAATGTCAGACATGTTAAAAGAAAGAAACTAGAATCACACATGTCAGGCACAAAACACATACACATCAGACGCACACAAAAGAATCATGATTCACTCATATCAAATGTAATGAGAAAGAAATAAGACTCACACATGTCAGACACATAGAAGAATCATGATTCACTCATATCAGACATGTTAGAAAAAAGAAACATAACTCACACATGTCAGACACATACATGTAGGAAGAAAGAAACATGTTTCATTCATATCAGACATGTAAGAAGAAAGAAACAAGACTCACAAATGTCCCAAAAATAGAAAGAAACAAGACTTAAACTTTTAAGACACAAAAGAAAAAAAAGAAAATTCACACAAGCCAGACACATATGAAACAAAACTCACACATATCAGACACATAAAAAACAAAACTCATGCAAGTCAGACACATAAGAAACAAAACTCACACATATCAGACACATAAGAAACAAAACTCATGCAAGTCAGACACATAAGAAACAAAACTCACACAAGTCAGACACATATAAAACAAAACTCACACAAGTCAGACAAATAAGAAACAACACTCTCACGAGTCAGACACATAAGAAACAAAACTCACACAAGTCAGACACATAAGAAACAAAACTCACACAGGTCAGACACATAAGAAACAAAACTCACACAAGTCAGACACATAAGAAATAAAACTCACACAAGTCAGACACATAAGAAACAAAACTCATTCAAGTCAGACACATAAGAAACAAAACTCACACAAGTCAGACACATAAGNTGCTGAGAAATAGCCCGGACAAGAATTACACTATATGTACAGTTAATGAAAAATTTCAAAGGGCCATAACTCTGAGAAAAATCATCCGACCGGAACCGGCTAATAAAATGCACATCTCCCCTTGGTAGTAAAGCTTCCCATAAAGTTTCATTGAATTCTGGTCATTAATTGCTGAGAAATAGCCCGGACAAAAATTGTGCATGGACGGACGGACGCACGCACGCACGGACCGACAGACGAAGCGGCAGCTATATGCTCCCCCTAAAATGTTTGCGGGACCATAAAAAGAGAAATCCTTATAGACTTTTTTTATATTTGATGGCAAAATATAGGCTGCATGTTAAAACATTACAAAGACACATCAACCTAAATGTGGGCTTCCCCTTTGAACTTGACAAAGACACATCAGCCTAAATGTGGGCTTCCCCTTTCAACTTGACAAAGAAACATGAACTTAAATGTGGGCTTCCTCTTTGAACTTGACAAAGAAACATGAACTTAAATGTGGGCTTCCTCTTTGAACTTGACAAAGACACATCAACCTACATGTGGGCTTGTATTTGACCTTGACAAAGACACCTCAACCTAAATTTGGGCTTGTCTTTGACCTTGACAAAGACACCTCAACCTAAATCTGGGCTTGTCTTTGACCTTGACAAAGACACCTCAACCTTAATTTGGGCTTGTATTTGACCTTGACAAAAACATTTCAACCTAATTTTGGGCTTGTCTTTGACATTGACAAAGACACATCAACATAAATGTGGGCTTTCTCTTTGAACTTGACAAAGACACATCAACCTCAATGTGGGCTTTCTCCTTTTGAACTTTACAAAGATACATCGACCTAAATGTGGGCTTCCCCTTTGAACTTGACAAAGACACATCAACCTACATGTGGGCTTCCCCTTTGAACATTGAACTTGACAAAGACATATCAACCTTAATGTGGGCTTCCTCTTTGAACTTGACAAAGACACATCAACCTAAATGTGGGCTTCCCCTTTGAACATTGAACTTGACAAAGACACATCAACCTAGTGNAAACGGTTGTCATGGCAACCGTGGTAAAAATATACCTTTAATTGTTTAAAATGATAAAACTAACCATGTTGTAGTATTTTAACAAATATGTTAGGAGAGAAATACATTGAACCTGCTTAAAAAGCCATAATTTTTGATACATAGATTAACAATACTGAACAGGGTTGCATTATTTGGAAATGTTAAAGTATGTTAAAATGTGTAAAATATTAAGCCTTTTTCACCATAACATACAAAGATGAGTCTTTTTAAAGATTCCACGAAGTGTAATCCTATAACTGTATAATATATATAAATATACTTTTTATTTGTTGTTGTTAACTGGACCTATTAACAACTAACCTTAAGAATGTTTCTGTTGCTATGGAAACACTACTCTCTTTTCAACAAATAAAAGGCAAACCTTATAAACACATGTATGATCCCACATTAAAATAGGTTGGTATGCACATCTTTAAAATGAAATATTAAAAACAATATTTACAATTAGAACAAGAGATGCTTTTGTCAGAAACACAATGCCCCCTTCTGCACTGCTTTGAAATACAATTTCCATATTTTGACCTTAAAGTTGTGGGACAGACAGACAGAATGACAGGCCACAAACAATATACACCCTCTTTTTCGAAGCAAGGGGGCATAAAAAGATGAGACCACAAACTTAAAGGGACTTGTTCACACTTATTTGCATTTTTTTAAGTTTTTTATTTTATGCTTTAAATTGATAAATTTAAACATCGGAAATAAAGTGCTCCAGTATAAAACAAAAATAAAATCAAAGAAAGAAAGAAAAAAAGTAAGTCGCACCTGGGCTCGAACCACTGACCCTTGGAGTAAAAGTCAACAATTGAAAATACATTGGCGTGGTTTTTCCCTGACTAAATATAAACACATAGTGTGAAAACAACAATGACAACAACAAATATGGCGGAACCTGTATCGTCAAACACGGAAGAAGAAGGTAAAATATGTTTTTTTTATTGTTAATCTCAAAAGTGCGTGCAATTTTTGTAAAAGAATGTTATAAAATAGTATAACTGATCAAATGATTCGTTTCCGTTACATAAGTATATGCATATACATCACAGAACGCGTAAATACTCATTCTCTCGTGTACAGACAGAGACCAAAATTAAAAGTCGATTTGAATAAAGAATAAACGTTAGTATTCGCGCAAATAAATTAAATGTATCATCAGCCTTGGAGTACTTAGATCATTTAAACAAAAATATTACAGTATCTTTTTACTTTCCTCATAATTGACAACTTTATTTGTTGGCAGGCAAATATGCTATGCATTTATTGACATATTCATTATTGTGTGTTATATGACACTGAAATTTATTATTCACTAACATGCATTTGAATTATGGTACTGGTAGTTTATTAGTTTAAACCCAAAACACATAATTAATGTATTTATATCAGTTTCTTCTGTTCAGCTTTTTGATGAATTAACTGAATTAACAAAAATATTTTTGAAAATAGTAACACAATTTTGTTAGTCATGGTATAAAATACATGTAGCGGACGCCAGACAACTCGCCCCAACACCAACTTGTCCCAAAACAAACTTGCACCAAACATATGGTAACTCGCCCCAACCAAAAGACAACACCCCACAATTTATTCCCTGCATCTTATTGTTTCTTGATTTAAAGTATTCTATCCTCATATTCTTTGTTAAGTTAGTGAGGCAAGTATGTATTTTTATAAATGTGTATTTCAACAGTATTTTGAATAAATCAAATACAGGTCGCCTGAAACGCATGTTGCATTATTTTTGTAAAAGCCAAGAATATTCTGGATATTCCTCTTTTTTCAATTGTTTTGAATATCCTCAAGATTTGATTTCCTGAATGTTGAAGAAAACTTATTAGATAATAATACCAGATATTTTCAATTCACTTATTTAATAGAGACCATAAATTATAGTTAAAAGAGTGTTAAAATTGTGTATTTACTTTTTCAATAGGATACAACCATAATTAAACCAAGAAGTTCATGAAGAAGGGATCACTGGATTTTGTCACTTTGGTGCAACAAACAGAAGAGGTAAACTTATATAGCTGCATTTGTTTCTGTTGATTTCATTTGAGAATATTGAAATTATTTGTAGATAATGTTTTCAGATATTCAGACTTGTTGTGGTTTCCTGGAATAAAAATNTCATGCAAGTCAGACACATAAGAAACAAAACTCACACAAGTCAGACACATAAGAAACAAAACTCATGCATGTCAGACACATAAGAAACAAAACTCATGCAAGTCAGACACATAAGAAACAAAACTCATGCATGTCAGACACATAAAAAACAAAACTCATAAATGTCAGACACATAAAAAACAAAACTCATGCATGTCAGACACATAAGAAGCAAAACCCATGCATGTCAGACACATAAAAAACAAAACTCATGCATGTCAGACACATACAAAACAAAACTCATGCATGTCAGACACATAAGAAGCAAAACTCGCACATGTCAGACAAATAGAAATAAAGAAACAAGACTTACACTTTTCAGACAAATAAGAAAGAAACAAAACTCACACATGTCAGACCAATAAGAAACAAAACGCATACATGTCAGACACATAAGAAAGAAACAAGACACACATATGTCAGACACAATAGGAAGAAAAAAACAAGTCTCACACTTGTCAGACATGTAGGAAACAAGAAACATCTATGAAGCGTACCTAAATCTGTTAATGACAATAACATGCATATTTATAAACAGAAATCTTTAAATAAATATAATTTTTATTTTTAATTTATTCAAATTTACCTGGCAGAGTCAAGATTCTGGTCATAGTTGTCGTCAACGCTGGTTGCCACGGAGGTCTGGTGAACGGACTCAACAGTGCGGGGTCTGTCGTAAAGGTACTCATGTACGTTCGGTATCGAGGTCATCAGCTGGATGCGGCGCTGCAAGGTGCGACTGGGCGACGGCTGGTATGAGTGCGCCTCTGGAGATCCATTTTAGAATTGTTTAGACAAGAATGTGTTTATTTTCACTATTTCTTAAAATGTTTAAAAATCAAGGTGTTCTGCCATAATTCGGTCAAATTAACAAGCTGATTTGCACGCTTCACTAATGAAAGCCTTTTGTTCCTGAAATCCTTGATTTTTACAGTTCAAAACAAAGTAAAACCATCTCAATTCTTACCCGATACGATCCCTCTACAGTTGGTTATGGCTGGCCCGGCCACTTTCACCGGGTAGAGAGGTTTAAGTCTGAAAAGATGGCATATTGAAGTTTATGAAATACTTTTATGCGGGTTATAGGGAAATATCAGTGATTTGAAAACAATCATTCACTGTTTCAAACAGTGAAAATTATCCATAATTTTCACAGTTTTTACTGTGAAATGAGATCCGTTTTTTACGTTATGACATCATCATTTAAGCAAAATTCTATAGTTTAACTCTATTAAATGTAAATAACTAATTTATTGGTTTTTGGTAGATTATCAATTTTTATTCACTCATGATCATAAAAAATAAACAATAAAATAAATATTTTCATTTGTGAAAATATTAATCTTTGATCTTCATTTCCAACCCTAAGATACTGATGAGCAGCAAACGACACAAAACCAGAACAGCCTGCGAGTTGATGTTTCTGGTTTTAAGCTGGTTGCACATAGGAATTTTCACTTTGCCTATTAGCGGAAAAGGGCTTGAACAAGAACACTTTTCTCATCTATGAAATTGTAAACTGTGCAGAACACTCTGCAAGCACTCACTTTCCCTTGAGCAGTTTTCCGTTGACCTTGTGTGTGTCCTTCTCTCCCGCCACTGCAAGCATCTTGTGCACGTGGAACGCAGCCAGCGCTGTCCGCTCCTTCATTCCCATGGATGGAGTCTGGCGGCCGTCCTAAGAAACACAGAAAGGCAATAAAGATAGTACACAGACACCTGCAACCATGTGTGAATGTGCAACACTGAGTTGATAACTGAACTTTACTAAGACATTATGAGCCACGTTCTCGAAAAACTGGGCTTAATTTGTGTGCGTAAAGTGTCTTCCCAGATAAGCCTGAGCAGTCCGCACATGCTAATCAGGGGCAACACTTTCAGCCTTAACTGGTTTTTTGCTAAGAATAGACTTCTTTTAAATGAAACAAGAGATGTGTTTGTCAGAAACACAATGCCCGCTTTGATTTTTTATTTTTTTGACCTTTGACCTTGAAGGATAACCTTGACCTTGACCTTTCATCACTCCAAATGTGCAGCTCCATGAGATACATATGCAGGCCAAATATGAAGTTGCTATCTTCAATATTGCAAAAGTTATGACAAAACTTTAATATTGGTTAAAGTTTTGGACAGACAGACAGACAGAATGACAGACAGACAGACAGACAGGCCAAAAACAATATACTCCCTTTTTTTTAAAAAGGGGGCATAAAAATACCATAAAAGCAGAAAGTGTTGTCAATGACTAGCCTGTGCGGACTGCACAGGCTAATCTGGGATGACACTTTAAGCACATGAATTATGCCCAGTTTTCCCAGAGCAAGGCTCTTATATCGAGCATGTTCATGAATTTCAGACAACAATTTATTACTCTTAGATGGTAACAAAACTGGTCTACCAACAGACAACCTCAAAACTACAACATTTACTTCAGAAAACTTTTTAGGGGGAGGGGGCTTACACATTCTCCGAGCATTTGGGGGGAGGATGCTTACACATTCCCCGAACATGTGTATATCTATCATGTGTTAAGAAAATACCTGGATAAACAAGCATGCAGTCGAATTTTAGTTGTAACAATAAGCAGGAAATAAGAAATAATCGATCAATTGTCCACCCAACTAATTGCCTGCTCATTTGGGTGTAACCCTAATACAGCCATTTTTAGTTTAAACCTATTTATTTTAGCTCCATTACATCGAAAGCCAAAGGCTTAATTGAAACGCTCTAGAGTTTGTTTCCTGGGACTAGAACCAGTACTTGGTGTCTATGTGAGAGATCTAAAGAAGCTCCCTCATTGGGAATTGAACCCGTGACCTCCCAGTTGCTAGACGGACACCATATCCACTACGCCACGGCAAGCCATTTTTTCAAGGGAGCATATATTAATGCAGCAACTTAATTAAACCATGCTTAAAAATGCTGCAAACTTTAATCTGTCCCAAAAAATGCTAACACGCTAAAACAAAGTATACAAGCATACAGGATACATACTGGAGCCAGGTCTGGTTTGTCGACGGTGTGTTTGAATGGTGACCGCACGTGATGATTGGCCTGCCGCACCTGTTTGTTGGGCGACTGATACGGAGTGTTAGCAGGAGTTACCCGCCCTGTTCGTGACTGAATGCTCCTGGGAAGAAAAGCTAGATGTGTCAGTGATTACTGGAATATTTGAAGTTTAATGATTAACCCGTTTCCACTAAGATAAGCACTTTGACGCGATTGTTGACATTTCTTACAAGGTTCAAGTTTTAAAGCCTTCATTTCCAATCTTAAGATGCTGATGAGCAGCAAACAGCATGAAACCTGAACAGCCTGCAGGTTATTCACAGGCTGTTCTGGTTTTATGCTGGTTGCATATAGCCATTTTCGCTTTGCTTCTGAGTGGGAAAGGGTTAACATAATGGTTATTAAGAATAACTGTGAATACAATGCAAAGCTCTGTCTTTACAAAAGAAAGCGGTGAGTGCTTACAACATTTTTACATTAGAAGCAAGTTTTAATAGCTTCTGGAATAACGCTGCATATTAATTCTTAAAGGTTGTTCTAACAATGTCTTTTATTGTGACTGTTTGCGTTTAGAATAAGACTGATTGCAATTAGAATCAGACTGTTTGAAATAAGAATAAGAATGTTTGAAAAGCGAATCAGACTGTTTGTAATTAGAATCAGACTGTTTGAAATTAGAATCAGACTGTTTGAAATAAGAATCAGACTGTTTGAAATTAGAATCAGACAGTTTGAAATTAGAATCAGACTGTTTGTAATTAAAATCAGACTGTCTGAAATTAGAATTAGGCAGTTTGCAATAAGAATCAATCTTATGTTTCAGGATCCACAGTTGAATTTCTGAGTGAACATTGTAGTCTTTGATACCTTAAAACCAGTGATATCAGTATAAGAAACTGGGAAATATTAATTGCAATTCCACAAAAGGAGAAAGCTGGGCTAACAAAGAGATGAAATATTACATCACAGTCAAATTATAAATGCAAATAAAACAAAATCATACTTCATAATGATTGTGTTTGTATAAATGTGTAAAACATCTCTACAAGGATTATCCTAATTTTCAAGAATATATGCATAATAAAAAAACAAAAACATGTAAAAACCTGAAAATTAAAATTAAATCTATATCTACTGGTACAATGTAGCAACTTTTAAGTACACAGTAACTTAGCACTGTTCATAGAATATAAACTTGCACGGATATTACATTTAGTTTATAGAAAAAACATCATCACAGATTAAAAGTAAGCAGAAAAAACTAACTCAGACTAAATTTATTCTACTGAGGAAAAAAACCTACAAATATTCAAAATACCAATATAAGTAGAAAAAAGTTAAGCTCACAAAGATGTGTTAAGGACTTTGAAAAGTACCCAGAATAAAAAGTTCAGTGCAGCTGTACTGATATTATTCCTGTTTTAAGACAGAAATCTCATTAAGCCTTTGAGCGCTGGAACCGGATTTTGAAGGCCTTTGCAAACAGTTTGGATCCAGATGAGACGCCACAGAATGTGGCGTCTCATCAGGATCCAAACTGTTTGCTATTCTGATAGTATTCTTTGAAAAAAAATCAAAGAAAATGCTAATTTTAGAAATTCAGTAGACAACATTTTAGCAGACGACAAATTTCTCAGCATGCAAAGGGTTAAGCATACATGTAATGGCTACACAGTTTCTTAGCACTGATCATAGAATGTAAACCTAAACCAATATTATATTTAGTTCATAGTAAAAAGCATCATCACAGATTGGGCAGAAAAAATGACAACACAGACTTGCTAACTTATTTAGATACTAAAGGAAAAAAATACAAAAAAAGAAAAATGCCAATATAAGAAGAAAAAGGATAAGCCGACAAATAAATTTTAGCTATTTGAAGACTTTAAAGAAATCTGATAAAGCAAAAAAAACAAAACGGTAATGGCTTTTTTTATTTAATGGCGCAAACCAATTTAGTGCCTGTAATTATCTGTAAGACTAGAAACTGTACTGAAGTAACCAGGAAATGCCATCTATTTTACTCAGGGAAAGGTTTGAACCAGGAAAAAATAGCGGAGAAATTATTTATTGATGTTGTATATGGGATAATATTTTATAGCAGGAAATGATCACAAAATTGAGAGCAAAATACATGTAGATTGTATAACATATACAATAATTTATTCAATGTATTAATGACACTTTCTTCATCCAAGAAACTTGTAACTCTACAGCTATCCATACACTAGCTGCTTCGTTTAATTGCTCCCAATGGAAGCCTTATAAGGATTGATTCATAGGCCCATTTGAATAGGTCTTAGTGCAAAATTAGGTCACTAACAGGGACAAAATGAGGTCAGTAATGAGAGTGTACTGAGAGTTAAATGAAATTACCAATGCTTTTTAGTAAGTAGAATTGATGTTAATCTTGCGGTTAATTTGAGTTAACCAAGAATTTCACCTTCTGAACTAGTTTAAGTCCAAAAGTAGGACAAGGTCAAAATGAGTTCATGTAATGTGGGTGGGTTGACAATGTTGAAATGAGTTCATGTAATGTGGGTGGGTTGACAATGTTGAAATGAGTTCATGTAATGTGGGTGGGTTGACAATGTTGAAATGAGTTCATGTAATGTGGGTGGGTTGACAATGTTGAAATGAGTTCATGTAATGTGGGTGGGTTGACAATGTTGAAATGAGTTCATGTAATGTGGGTGGGTTGACAATGTTGAAATGAGTTCATGTAATGTGGGTGGGTTGACAATGTTGAAATGAGTTCATGTAATGTGGGTGGGTTGACAATGTTGAAATGAGTTCATGTAATGTGGGTGGGTTGACAATGTTGAAATGAGTTCATGTAATGTGGGTGGGTTGACAATGTTGAAATGAGTTCATGTAATGTGGGTGGGTTGACAATGTTGAAATGAGTTCATGTAATGTGGGTGGGTTGACAATGTTGAAATGAGTTCATGTAATGTGGGTGGGTTGACAATGTTGAAATGAGTTCATGTAATGTGGGTGGGTTGACAATGTTGAAATGAGTTCATGTAATGTGGGTGGGTTGACAATGTTGAAATGAGTTCATGTAATGTGGGTGGGTTGACAATGTTGAAATGAGTTCATGTAATGTGGGTGGGTTGACAATGTTGAAATGAGTTCATGTAATGTGGGTGGGTTGACAATGTTGAAATGAGTTCATGTAATGTGGGTGGGTTGACAATGTTGAAATGAGTTCATGTAATGTGGGTGGGTTGACAATGTTGAAATGAGTTCATGTAATGTGGGTGGGTTGACAATGTTGAAATGAGTTCATGTAATGTGGGTGGGTTGACAATGTTGAAATGAGTTCATGTAATGTGGGTGGGTTGACAATGTTGAAATGAGTTCATGTAATGTGGGTGGGTTGACAATGTTGAAATGAGTTCATGTAATGTGGGTGGGTTGACAATGTTGAAATGAGTTCATGTAATGTGGGTGGGTTGACAATGTTGAAATGAGTTCATGTAATGTGGGTGGGTTGACAATGTTGAAATGAGTTCATGTAATGTGGGTGGGTTGACAATGTTGAAATGAGTTCATGTAATGTGGGTGGGTTGACAATGTTGAAATGAGTTCATGTAATGTGGGTGGGTTGACAATGTTGAAATGAGTTCATGTAATGTGGGTGGGTTGACAATGTTGAAATGAGTTCATGTAATGTGGGTGGGTTGACAATGTTGAAATGAGTTCATGTAATGTGGGTGGGTTGACAATGTTGAAATGAGTTCATGTAATGTGGGTGGGTTGACAATGTTGAAATGAGTTCATGTAATGTGGGTGGGTTGACAATGTTGAAATGAGTTCATGTAATGTGGGTGGGTTGACAATGTTGAAATGAGTTCATGTAATGTGGGTGGGTTGACAATGTTGAAATGAGTTCATGTAATGTGGGTGGGTTGACAATGTTGAAATGAGTTCATGTAATGTGGGTGGGTTGACAATGTTGAAATGAGTTCATGTAATGTGGGTGGGTTGACAATGTTGAAATGAGTTCATGTAATGTGGGTGGGTTGACAATGTTGAAATGAGTTCATGTAATGTGGGTGGGTTGACAATGTTGAAATGAGTTCATGTAATGTGGGTGGGTTGACAATGTTGAAATGAGTTCATGTAATGTGGGTGGGTTGACAATGTTGAAATGAGTTCATGTAATGTGGGTGGGTTGACAATGTTGAAATGAGTTCATGTAATGTGGGTGGGTTGACAATGTTGAAATGAGTTCATGTAATGTGGGTGGGTTGACAATGTTGAAATGAGTTCATGTAATGTGGGTGGGTTGACAATGTTGAAATGAGTTCATGTAATGTGGGTGGGTTGACAATGTTGAAATGAGTTCATGTAATGTGGGTGGGTTGACAATGTTGAAATGAGTTCATGTAATGTGGGTGGGTTGACAATGTTGAAATGAGTTCATGTAATGTGGGTGGGTTGACAATGTTGAAATGAGTTCATGTAATGTGGGTGGGTTGACAATGTTGAAATGAGTTCATGTAATGTGGGTGGGTTGACAATGTTGAAATGAGTTCATGTAATGTGGGTGGGTTGACAATGTTGAAATGAGTTCATGTAATGTGGGTGGGTTGACAATGTTGAAATGAGTTCATGTAATGTGGGTGGGTTGACAATGTTGAAATGAGTTCATGTAATGTGGGTGGGTTGACAATGTTGAAATGAGTTCATGTAATGTGGGTGGGTTGACAATGTTGAAATGAGTTCATGTAATGTGGGTGGGTTGACAATGTTGAAATGAGTTCATGTAATGTGGGTGGGTTGACAATGTTGAAATGAGTTCATGTAATGTGGGTGGGTTGACAATGTTGAAATGAGTTCATGTAATGTGGGTGGGTTGACAATGTTGAAATGAGTTCATGTAATGTGGGTGGGTTGACAATGTTGAAATGAGTTCATGTAATGTGGGTGGGTTGACAATGTTGAAATGAGTTCATGTAATGTGGGTGGGTTGACAATGTTGAAATGAGTTCATGTAATGTGGGTGGGTTGACAATGTTGAAATGAGTTCATGTAATGTGGGTGGGTTGACAATGTTGAAATGAGTTCATGTAATGTGGGTGGGTTGACAATGTTGAAATGAGTTCATGTAATGTGGGTGGGTTGACAATGTTGAAATGAGTTCATGTAATGTGGGTGGGTTGACAATGTTGAAATGAGTTCATGTAATGTGGGTGGGTTGACAATGTTGAAATGAGTTCATGTAATGTGGGTGGGTTGACAATGTTGAAATGAGTTCATGTAATGTGGGTGGGTTGACAATGTTGAAATGAGTTCATGTAATGTGGGTGGGTTGACAATGTTGAAATGAGTTCATGTAATGTGGGTGGGTTGACAATGTTGAAATGAGTTCATGTAATGTGGGTGGGTTGACAATGTTGAAATGAGTTCATGTAATGTGGGTGGGTTGACAATGTTGAAATGAGTTCATGTAATGTGGGTGGGTTGACAATGTTGAAATGAGTTCATGTAATGTGGGTGGGTTGACAATGTTGAAATGAGTTCATGTAATGTGGGTGGGTTGACAATGTTGAAATGAGTTCATGTAATGTGGGTGGGTTGACAATGTTGAAATGAGTTCATGTAATGTGGGTGGGTTGACAATGTTGAAATGAGTTCATGTAATGTGGGTGGGTTGACAATGTTGAAATGAGTTCATGTAATGTGGGTGGGTTGACAATGTTGAAATGAGTTCATGTAATGTGGGTGGGTTGACAATGTTGAAATGAGTTCATGTAATGTGGGTGGGTTGACAATGTTGAAATGAGTTCATGTAATGTGGGTGGGTTGACAATGTTGAAATGAGTTCATGTAATGTGGGTGGGTTGACAATGTTGAAATGAGTTCATGTAATGTGGGTGGGTTGACAATGTTGAAATGAGTTCATGTAATGTGGGTGGGTTGACAATGTTGAAATGAGTTCATGTAATGTGGGTGGGTTGACAATGTTGAAATGAGTTCATGTAATGTGGGTGGGTTGACAATGTTGAAATGAGTTCATGTAATGTGGGTGGGTTGACAATGTTGAAATGAGTTCATGTAATGTGGGTGGGTTGACAATGTTGAAATGAGTTCATGTAATGTGGGTGGGTTGACAATGTTGAAATGAGTTCATGTAATGTGGGTGGGTTGACAATGTTGAAATGAGTTCATGTAATGTGGGTGGGTTNCCCCCTTTTCTTCGAAAGGGGGCATAAAAACAACATTTATAAACTATAAATTAAAGGTATAAAATGGACCACTATTTTATTGTCTAAACAGCTGAATATTACCCTAATACAAATAAAAGGAAAGTGTTGTGTGCACCAAAGAAAAGTATATCTGACATTAATTTTGTTGTAGTATTGAATTTTCAAATTCATGTACATGTTATAAAACATAAACTTTGAGATGTTTAGTGTACTGAATAACACACAAGTTGTCATTTTTCCATACCGTTATCTTGTTAGTCTTACCCACTATATACCAATTTAAAATTACATCCAAACATTGTACAGTCACAGCATGGATTATTTATGCTAACATACTAATTGTTTGATACAAACATTCCCATTAGTGACAATTATTTTCAAATCCCTTGACAGCCAAAAGGGGCCAAATAGGCCCTTGTGGCTTTCAATGTGCACCCAGTTACAATATCACCCTAACTAACATGGTCAAAACACTAGTGCTAGTTTGATATACCGTGGGCTCTCGACGCTATAAGAAGTGCTATGGTTGCTATGGCAACTGTTTTCATCAAACAGAATCATTTCCAGAAGATGGTAGCGTACAGAACTTAAAGCAAAATGTGTAATGACTTCTTGAACACAACAACATCAACAATAACAACACAATAACATTTGCAATTCATGCAACAACCTAAAGTATAGTTTGTGCTGTGAAGAAAAACGTAATTTTGAAACATGAATGCAAAAGGAGCCATGGAATAGCAGAATATGTATCAGAGATATATGACGGAGATGCAATAAGCAGATAGAGTGCTTTGACAAGTACGGTACAAGAAGTTCTATCTTACGGTAATTATTTATCATTCTTACAGCAAAAAAGTCTACTATAAGATTTATGTATAATTTGAAATAAATTTTCATTACTTTACTTGAAAATATTGTGATGTAAATGAAAGATTAAGAAGGCTATAATAAAGGTCAGCTTGATAGACATAACAATATATAAATAGAAAGAGCCACAAGATATTTAAATGTCATGCTGGTGACAGTTAGTTTTCAAAATAACAAGTAATATCTGTAATCGAATCACTTAAATTACAGTATTGAACACAATATTAGTTCTCATCTTTAGTGAATAAGAAACATTCACTGTACTGTTGAATGGGTATAAAAGAAGTAATTATTGCCAATGTAAGCTTATATATGTATAGACAACATTCACCTTTCTATTGAATGATAATAAAAGAAGCTTTCATGAATGACGGTACTCTAGAGAAATAATAATACACCATCGGAAAAGAAATGTATATTCTATGCACCAAATGAACATTTTTGTATTTTATGAATTACCATTTATGATTAAATGTCAGCTATGATTAATTGAGTTATACCAAAATATAAACCAAAATATGTGAAATAATTCTGTGCTTAGAATTGTAAACGATGAAAGAAGTTGTTAACAAAATGCAATGCTTTTGGTGAATGAAGTGTTATAACTTTTACCTGGAATATAATTTGATTATATTATTTCTTTTGTAAGAAATGTTGATCCTGCTTTTTTGTGTTTAAGAGTAACAAATCTGTTTAAAGTTATAGAATTATTTATTATTCAAACAAATAATTGCTTGAAGAAGACACATGTGCTATGATTTATTTATAACCAAAGACATACCTCGCTGAAGGGGAAGTTTGACGCGGCACATTTGACCGCTCTGCATGATGAAAGGATGGTTGATGAGTGGATTGAAATGGCGTCTTCTGCATGGAGGCTCTAGATTGAACTGAAAATAAAAATAACCGGTTATTTTCAATTTTCTCATATTTGCTATAAAACAAATAGGGAGAAATTCGTTACTTATTACCCAATAACAATTATTCAAATACGTGTTACCAAATCTCTTTTCATGCCAAAGTCCTAAACTCAAAACCTTTATGAATGATTCAAAACTTACACATGAATTATCACATAAGATAATTCTTTAAGAGATGGTGTTTTAATTTTTTTGTTGTTGGCATGTTTTAATACTTGGTGCAATTGTGACTGGACATTTTATGTTGAAAAAAAAAAATATAACTAACCTGTCACACAAAGGTTTACAATGGTTTACAACTAAAATCTGGTACAGGGCTCGACACTAACGGTGGTCCGTTGACCCGGGGTCAGTAAAAAAATAGGGAGGACCAGTTAAACTAGAATTTGGTTGATCCGTAGGACCAGTTAAAAATCCCGACCAGCTTATCGTGAAATACTGGTGGAAAGCCGTTTTTATCAATAAAACAACTTTATATGTTCATAATAAACCGATAATTTCATCATTACTTTGTGGGCAATCTCGAGACCAGGATAAAAAATAGCAATATATTGGAAATTCAATTTTGTCTAGAAGCCCGGATGACAAAAACCTGTTGTCGGATCAAAAAAATTGATTTGCGTTTCGCAATTGTCTCCCGCAAATGTCTCCGGACTTCGCAATGATCAATACACAAATTAACATAAAATTCGAAGCGTTTGGATTGAGAAATGAACAAAATGGTGTTTTATTATTTTGAAAAAGCAGCAATAATTAGCATTGTATCGATCTAAGTACCATCAGAATTTACTTTGTTTACCGTGCGAATTTACACTGGAGTGCGCCGAATAATGTTTTGATATTGCAGGAGAGTAAGGGTATGTATTTTCAAGATTTTCAAGTTTTCGCAATGTGGAATTTCATTCCGGGGGTGGTTGAACCTCTGCCTAAAAAACCTAAAACTAATGAAGAGAAGCTTGAAGTACAGAGAAAATATGAAAAGGATAAGAGATAATTTAGTAGATAGTATAGTTTTCTTTTTATAAATGCACAATACATTGTGGATAGTCCGGAAAGTAAGCTGAACTTTAGGTCAAATAACATAGAAATTGTCGGACCACTTGAAATCTTGGAGGACCAGTAAATTCTGAAAGCTGGTGGTCCTTTGGGTCAGTACGTAAAAGAAGTTAGTGTCAAGCCCTGTGGTAACTGTTTTTAGAGAATAACCAAATGCGCAATTAAGATTGTAACAATATACCGAGGCTGGGTGTTGCAGTTGTCTTTTCTGACACAAACGTTTTTTCTGGGGGCAGGTTGTCGATGAATAAAAATGGCTCCGTCTACAAAATAACAAGTGAACACATTAAAAACTAATACATAGTGAAAAGAGTACATAAAAGTGTATTGAACTCTGTTAAAAAAATGAAAGTGTAATAAGCAGATAAATAAAGATAATAATAAGATTCTACTTAAATAAACAAAATGTCATCAAAGTTAGATTATTTACAGAAATAACATAACTCCAAAGAGTTTTTATTTTAAGTTTTAATAAACATAAGGAGAACAAATATCAGCCCTCTTTCACAAAAAACAATGCTAAATTATATATGGTGCATGGGTAAGAACCAGCAACCCAGTAAGGCTTGATTGGTCATTGTCGACTCGGGTACTATTTAAATGTACCCCGGGTATGGAAAATATACTTAAACGTACCCGGGAATTCTAATGCTAAATTGGTCGTTGTTAGCTATTTTTTTCAAATTAATTGTGTTCATATTTATGTCAATATTTTGTTAAATGGCCTCTATATTATTGAAACTCGTACTCAAAAAAGAATATTGAGGCAGGTTTGTTCAAAGAGAATTTTGTTTTGTATTCTGTAACACGTTTTACGACATCAGATTTAGGGCGCGAATAAAACTCGGGCACAGTCTAAATTGGCTGGGTACATTTAAGTAAATTTATTCTGTACCCAGGGTACATTTAAGTAGCACATGAGCCGACAATGACCAATGATGGCAATCGAGCCAAAGTTAGCTCAGATGTCAAGAGCTTTACATCGAATGTTTGCAATCTTTTAATGCAATTCAAGCGTAAACAATACAAGAAAAAGTCCTTAGCAATGATTGAATAGGATGTTTACTGCATACATCCATAATAAAAAATACCACAAATATAATTGGAACCATACCTCATGGGGTTTAATAGGTCTTCCCCGGGAACGCACAATGTTATCATTTTCTGACGCCTTGCTATGTGCCGTTTTCTGTGACTTTGCCGACATTGTAGTTCGTGATCGAGCACTAGCCCTTGGAATCAATATCTCTACATCTGTATTCAAATCTGGATCAGCGTCAAGATAATACTGATTTTTATCAAAGCCATTGATTTGGTTCTTAGCCAGATCTTTTCTTTCAGAGTTCTTTTGAGAATTCATTGTTTGTCGGTAAATCATAAAGGAAAAAATGTTCCAATAAGTCTAAATATATATAAACCAACGTTTTACCGACAACAAAGGACATAAATACTTAAACAATGACTAAAATCAACTACATTCCGTAAATGTCCATTTTGGTAGCAACGGTGTCCTCCATATTGTTTATGTCCTGGTTCCATTCATTTCGCGGGAACCAAACATTTAGCGCGCACCTGCTTATCGGAGTTTTCCGTCGTGTTTATAACGGAAAATACCGAAGTAACTCGAGCACTAAGGTTACACAATAGCAATATTTTCGACTTAAAAAATGTTCTAATATTTTAAAACCATATAACCGCCGACGCCTTTCTAGCTGACACAACACATTTTTTGTATACCGTTTTAAATGTGATTTAAATAAATACATGCACATCAACTTACGTCAGAACAGTAATAATCATAATATTTAGTAATCGAAATTAACGTTGTTTTTTTGTTTTTTTTTAACAAACGCAACACTAGTTAACCAAAATATGTGCACGCGGATATAGTACCATAGTCTGCGAAAATACGCATTGCTACTAATGGCGCGATGTTTACTTTTAATGCTGATTTAATAACTTATCATATAACCCTCGACGTTTCATTCGCGGTGATATGTACTATAGATCACATTTGTTTTTATTTTGTTTGTTTGCTCGCGCTGGTTGTTTTTTTTTTTTTGCACATGCGACCGAAAACCATGGCAATAACCTACCAGTATTTTAAAGTGGATTTCACTTCGGCACAAACGGAACTTGAGTTTCGAAGTCGCTTGGAACCCTTGCTAATGTATTTCATTCAGAATTTAATCTTTTACCATAAGTGTCTGAGTTTAAAAAAAATAAAAATCGCCGATGAAATGTGCGAAGTTCACAAATTTCGAAAAGCGCGTTCGTGCATGATATACACATGTGTAGACCTCTTAACAGAGATAAGACTCTTGTCAACCCGATACTGAAAAAAAAAAGAGAAATGGGCAAATGTTTTATCAACAACAAAAAAACTAACAAATAATGGTTTCTAAATATGTATAACGGTCATCAGAAAAGTAACAAAATGGACTATGTGGATACAGCTTGCCACGTGTCTCCGTGCAAGGCCTTTATAATTAGAGATCGCACGTGCCATCGATGAAATTGCCATCAAGCTTGACATTTACATTATGCGAAAGTTGGTCTCGGTTAATTATTCTAATCACGCCTGAAAACGTCTCACTCACGTGTATGTATGTATATATAATTATATACGTATGTAAGATTAATATTATTAAGTATGTACGTATTACGCAACCTGTCGCATGGAATGTTGATCTTCGTTATAATGTCAATCGTGTCGTGAAAGGACTTATATATATATAAATTATATGTCGTTCTATTCATGGACAGTAAAATATATAGTATAATTATAATTAAATTAACAATAGCAAAACCTGTACATGTGACATCACTGGTGACGTTTGGAAAGTCCAACCTCATCGCCATAATTGTGATTGTTGCGCACACCTCTTGTTGTCATAGCAACAAAAATGAAGAAGCACGACCCTATTGAAACACCAATTAATTTGGAGAGTAACAAACAATGATAACATGGATAAACATAGGTATGATATTTAAGTCATTAAGACCGGATTAAGTCATGGAACGACTCGTGATATTGGTAATTTTGTATAAACGTAAAGTCGACTATCGGAAAAGCTTTTCACTCAGGTTTTCTAAAAAGAAAGAGCTCGATGGAAATGAGCTTAGTGAGAATAATTAGTCCTTTTGTAAGGTTTTTATATTTCATAAACATGTGGGCTTATCGCTCGAAATCTTGGAATTTGTTGATGTTTTACTGCGCTCTACTTTTTTGCACCGCCCACTACTGCATGTGACAACGGACTCGCTGTTACCATGATAAGTATGATATGCATAGATCTACAAATAGAAACACGAAACAGTAATTAAACTCGCAGTTGGTTAGTGCGTATTTGATTGGGGAACCTTTTTAGGACAGCAAGAATTGCTGTTATTTAAAGGATACGAAGAAGATCTTTTTGACCGTTGACCTGTGAGTGTGACCTTTACCTTCGGGGTAAAGCTACACTTACTATATCTTGGGCACGACACACTCTCTCATGATTGTACATATTTATGCGAAGTTATTCGAAACGCATCCAAAAATGACATGGGTTTCGTCCAGACGTACAAAATACCGCTTTTGTAACAATCGACTTCTTATGGTGGTCTTGACCTTGGGGACACCGGCGTTCATTTTAATATTGACAATTTAAGTCATGATGGTTACACTTTGTTACATGTGATCCCCTTGTGTGATCTTGAACTTGCATGCACGGGGTTTGATCTTATGCAAATGCATCGCCTTATGGTGGTGAAATTTGAAACTTAAGTATAAACAAGAGGGTCATCATGGTCCTTATCAAGATTGAGTCATACATGTGGTTTCCACAATTGTAACACGGTTACAAGTTGATACCAGGTGGCATACTTTTTGTAACGTACGTGACCCAGATTCAAACTTGGTCTAGATATTGTCAAGATAAACATTCTGATCAAGCTTCATCAAGATTGAGAAGAAAATGTGGCCTCTAGAGTGGTAACAAGACCTGTTTAGCTTAAATAATAATCACTGATATTTCTAATTAAAAAATACAGAACAAAATTAGCATTGTAAAATTACCCATTAACAACGCAAAAGTTCCTACCCAGAGTGCAAGGAGCATAACTGCACCGTGAGCGAAGCGCATGAATATATCGACTAGAAGCCTGAATAATAAACAAGAAGTTAATTTAAGACATTTATTTATACCACTGCTCAATCATGCAGGCTTGCGCCAACAGCCTATACTAACTTGATAATTTATTATAATGTACCAAAGAATGTTAACATCGTTATATTGTTTTCATTATAGTTATGCATTGGTCAATGAATAATTGTGTATCGGGCTTACCCCCCCCCNCGTGATGGAATGTCAGACCTCCGAATCTTTGCTTTTTAACAAATGTAGACAAAGTTATAACGACATAAACTTATATTGAATTACCGGAGACGAAAGAGGTCTCATTTTTTAGCTTGGGCCTTCTAGAATGACATTCGCTTGGGACGTACTAAGCAGAAACTTGTTAGGTACTGGGTTGTATCGAGCGCAAATGTATAATCCTCCATAAAAGTAAAAAAAACAGTTGCATGTCTTGTAAGTACAAGAATGTATGGACATTGGTCTTGCTTTATTTTAAAGATTTTGCGACGCGATTCATTTACTACTGAATTATGCAGTTGCCAAAAACTACGTTTTTGGTCTTGCAAATTGTTTCTGAAATAATTTAGGACAATCAACAGAAAAAAAAATACTGTACAAAGCTGTATAATAGTTAAGTTTGTGCGATATACTTGTAATAGTATTCGTTTTCTTTATGCAATGTTATTGAGTCGCGCTCTGGGAAAACGGGGCTTAATGCATGTATGTAGAGTGTCATCCCAGATTAGGCTAACCGGGGACAGCACTTCTCGTTTTAATTGTATTTTTCGTTTAATATATGTTCTTTACGCACATGCATTAAGCCCGGTTTTCCCAGAGCGAGGCTCAGTTGTATTCATTTCCTTGTTATCTTTTAGTTGGCTTTAACGTTTATTAGGAACAATATAATCGTCAACATATTTTGAACTAAAATTAATTAAACTCACAGATGTTTGCGACAAAAGTGTACTGTATGCGTCTTCGAAAATTGTATTTAGTATCTTTATGTTAAAATGTCATACTTTGTTTCATAAGAAAGACCAAATATCTATCAATAAACAGTACAATGATTATTAGATCTTTGGACGGACCCCTGGATCATATGAGATCATGGTGAACATTTCTCACAATTCACATTTATATAAATGAGTTATTCACTGGGCACTGAATTGTTTGGGTTTGGACCAGCGCACGCGCTGCTAGGTTTAACGCTTCATTCCTCGTCAACATTCCGAACGGTCTTGGCAAAAAATAATGTTTTGGCGTTTAAATTACGACTGAAATTGATATTCCAAAAGCTCGTAATGCGTGTTTACTATCGTGCGTTCATTTCATTCATATTTTATTGCACGTGACCCAGATATTTGCCAACACAGATGGCGCTCTTACAGGTGCCCCTACGTCACAGTCCTTATTTGGAAAAGTGTCAATTACGAAAAGCACACACCAATGTTTACGGGCGAAATGTGTACATTTTGAATGTACATTGGCTACATATTCTTGCATGTCAACAGTGTTAAAAGATTTGTTTACGAGTAAGATGTGTTCTGGATATGTACACGCTGTGTATTTACCAGGAATAATAAACAAACGCTTGTAAATTTTGGAAGTGAACCAAAAACGGTAAACTTGTTTGTGTATTTCTCTACAGTACATGCGTACGATTGTTTGTTTTGTATGCGCAATTAAAACATCAGTAACTGGATAACAGACTTGATTCCACTGTAATTAAGTATTTACGACGGTGCGTATTGTTAACTTTCTGTTGTCAATAATGCAACTGTTGTTGTTTGATTACATGCTTTATTGGTTGGTAGTTAGTTATCATGTGAAAAGAAAAGGTCGCCATTTTTTGTTGACCTAACGAGGACAACACCACACGCAGTTTACAGATCAAGGCCTGTGAATAGCATTGACCAACAAGTAGAACAAAACCCGTCCGGTTGAACTTAATTAATGTATGTCTAATTTAAACGATGTTATCAAACTAGGTCTTGCAGGCCTGATTTATTCACTGGGAAACTCGAAAGCATGGCCCTGTGCCAAATGTTATTAGCCAGTAGGTTAACTTAGGACAAGTGTTATCAGCAGAGAGCTGGCCTCACTTAACCTGTGGCAGAGATCTCGTTGAAATGAAATGGATGCAACATTGCCGGGATAGCAGGTGGATTTGAAATATGGGTGGCCAGTATTCAGTTTATCAGATATTAATAAATATCATCTAATTGTTAAACCTGTAGTAGATGCACTTTGGTAATGGGGGTAATTTTGTGAACTACCGGTACTTAAACTTGTAATAATCTATAAATAGCCAAAGGCTAAATAGCAGATTGATTTTTGTTTATTTTGGTGAGTTTTAAGGTACATGCAATGAAGCTTGATGGTATATAATTCATGTTTGAACAAAACTCATGGCATCAGCTAGTATCATGCCACCTACATGTTTTATCGTAGATGTTCAATTTTCAGCATATTTTAAAATTTAGTTTAATACTAGAATATATATATTGTAATACATCATACGAATTTTCAAAATTAAATTATTATAGAAACATCCCGAAATAAATGATATTCTTTACATTGTGCATGCAGTACAAAGCAAAGAACAAAATGATGTCCTCAAAAAATCGTTTCTCTCCAATCCATTAACATTCTCTTTTTGTACAAATCTCGAAATGTATTCTCTTACTTTAAATCAGCACATGTATTTAGAATCCTGCTTAACTGAGAAAAAATTCAGGCTCATTGATTTTATTTAAATGAATCGGCAAAATGTCATGTGAGATCTCCACAGCAACCCACTTCATTAATGTTTGTTTTACCATGTAGCTTTTGTTCCTTTAAATGGACTTGTTCACAATTTGCAAAAATGACAGTTTAATTTCTGTTTGTCATAGATAAAAAAAAAATAATGTTTATATTCATTACATGAAGCATTATATTCAAATGAGCAAAATATCACTCCTGATTGAAATTTGAAAAATAATGAAATATTTGTAACGCTTTTCATGAATACTCTACATGTAGCAGAAATGTGCATTCAAACCACAATTAAGTTCAATTTCCTGCATGGTGTGGTGGTAGTTTATATAAATGCAGATTCCGGGTTGTTAGTGGTAGTGCCGGGTTCATTCCCCTAGGGCTGGCACATTGGTTTATTCTATATTTGTACTTGTTATGTTAACTAAATTATTTGAAACTACTCCAAATATTACAGTTTACTGTTAAGTTAGTTAATTCATTGAATTATATAATTTATATTTTTCAAAAATGCCAAATATGTGCACAAGTCGCTTAAATGTGAAATTATTATTATTTTTATTTTTTCATTCCTGTTTCGAAGAATCCTATATACAAATTAAATAGAAAATCTAAAAGTGGAAAGCTTTGATACAATGTGTCATATTACTCATGGTTTCTGAACAAAATGCAAACATAATCATACTTAACCCTTTGCATGCTTGGAAATTTGTCGTCTGCTAAAATGTTGTCTGCTGAATTTCTTAGATCATCATTTTCTTCACTTTTTTTCAAAGACCACTATCAGAATAGCAAACAGTTTGGATCCTGATGAGACGCCACGTTCTGTGGCGTCTCATCTGGATTCAAACTGTTTGCAAAGGCCTTTAAAATCCGGTTCCAGCGCTCAAAGGGTTAAATACACCTATGCATGGGTACATGTTATTGTATACTGAGATACATTGTAGTGATTGTACATTTGTAAACCCCCTTGCCGGTAATCTGTTTTCAGCAAAAACAATTATTGTTTATAAAGTTACCGTAAAAGGTACTTTCCCAATTGTTCGAGGAAATATTTTATATATTTTTTTACCACATTTATATAGCGCCCTTTTCATAGTATGTGTGTTCAGAGGCGCTTCACATTTGTCCCCTGATCACTGGGTCATACGTAGTCCGTTAACATCTTGGCGCAGTATGCAGCCACGGCACATTGTCTTATTTCCCTCACAGGTACCCATTTATACACCTGGGTGAGGAGGAGCAGATGTGGAATAAATTTCTTGCTCAGGTTAATTCCAGTGGTCAGGGCGGGATTCGAACCAGAGACCCCTCAATCTCTAAGCCAGCGTCCTACGATAAAACCACTGCTCCCACTTTATTAAATTCCCTATTGCTGTCCGAAAAATTCACAAAAGGATTTAAATTTGCATCAATTTTGTTCAAAAAGCACATTTGCGAGTGAACAAATCAAATGAGCACACTGGACATTTGAGCAAGATGGCATGTAAAAGAATATTAGATGGATTTGTGCAATTAAGACCAAGCAATTTAAAAGGCTCATAATTCCCAATTTGAAGATTTCACGACATGAATTTTCACAATAGCAGATTTTTTCACGCTATTTTTTCTCAATTGGCGCGGTATTGTTACTTATTCCAATTAGACAAAAAACAGAATCTGATTTTGTATGACATATTTATTTTTGCATTATCAAATGTGGATATCTTATAATGCCATTAATGATTATTAATATTGACATAAAATGTCTTGTTGCAGGATCAGAGATCACAGTATCCGGGATCAACACACAGAAATAGATGTCATTAAATTCAACAACTCAACATAGAGTTACCGCAATATATGTGTGAGAAGATAGAAGTTGTTGCATTTCCATACATATATTGGAAATTTATTACATGTACACGTTGATAGTCGTTAGGGAGGAGGCATTATAAACTCAGATGCCATTAATATTCCGCAGCATCTGTTCATGTGAAACAGTTGGTTCCTGAGCTTGTTTTAACAGGTATTCAACAAGACTGAAGTGGCATAGGGTTTTTGTGTTAATTGTGAACAAGAACAAACATTGCCACACACGTTGAGGGGTAATATTCAGAATGCATGCATTCTGGTAGTAACCTCTTAAAGATAGCGAAGTTAACACCTTTTGCTACTTTTAAAACACAGCGTGTGCGATAACATGTACCAGTACGAATGTGGGATACATGTACACGTACCGTTACACAAAGTTGAAAGAACTGGAGTGCTGAATAACTTACTACTTTCCAGGTAAATTAAAGTGCATTTGATGAATATTAATTGCAGTGTGCTAATTTAAAAGTGTCAAAGTGCTCATTACAATCTTAGTGCAGTGCGACCTTTAGATAGGATTTCTTTATAAAAAAGGCTTCGGATATGTAAATTTGCTAATCAGTATGCTGGCTCACAGCTCGGAACTTATACCGCAGTAAGCAGTTAAATTACATCAATCTTTCAGCTTTTGAACTTCAGTTCAAAAGTGTGTTACTTTGTCAATTGTTGCTTGTTTGACAATTGAAGGAGAACTTGACATGAAATTTTATGAAATTGTACACTTTCATATACAAATACACGTACGGCAATAAGTGACTGATTACGAGTAACCATACGGATTTAATTAAATTAAATAGTTAACATTCGTATACAAATACAAAAACTGCAATAAGTGATTGATAACGAGTAACCATAGTGATTTGTTAATTAATATGTTTGTTTCTGTAATGTCGGTTATGAGATGTGACTGGCCCGACTAAAGTCTTCAGAAATCGTGACTCTGCCTACATTTGTATGTGTGCGTGAACATCTCATGTGTATACAGACAAAAATGTTGTTCCTTTGGATGGTATTACTGTGGGTGTGCAAGGGGCGGTCGGGAATGGCGGCTGTCAACTCGCGTAAGTATTTTTTATTTCTGTGTAATTATTATATGAGTTGTTCTGGTAAAACTGGGCTTAATGCATGCATGTAAAGTGTCTTAATGCATGCGTGTAAAGTGTCTTAATGCATGCGTGTAAAGTGTCTTAATGCATGCGCGTAAAGTGTCTTAATGCATGTGCGTAAAGTGTCTTAATGCATGTGCGTAAAGTGTCTTTATGCATGTGCGTAAAGTGTCTTAATGCATGTGCGTAAAGTGTCTTAATGCATGTGCGTAAAGTGTCTTAATGCATGTGCGTAAAGTGTCGTCCCAGATAAGCCTGTGCAGTATGCATGTGGGTAAAGTGTCGTCCCAGATAAGCCTGTGCAGTATGCATGTGCGTAAAGTGTCTTTCCCAGATAAGCCTGTGCAGTATGCACAGGCTAATCACCTTTTTTTTAAAGACCGCCTTTATTTGTCTTTATAGGAAGTCTCCTCTAAGCGAAAATTAAGTTCAGGCGGATATGGTCTTTCCTGATAAACATGTGCATACTCACAGAACAGTCTAATCTTGGACCACAATCTATGAAAATGCATTAAACTCTGTTTATGGTGAAAAAAACACACTGTCTTACGATTGATTTATCCCGGATTGTGCTAGACTTTGGAAAAAATCACTAATTATTAATATGCACATTAACAACCACTGCTGACACATTTTATGCACCAATAGTAGCGTCAGTCAAATAATATTGTACAAATGAAACGGTACATTAAGACATTTACATTTACACAGTACATGATTTTGAAGGGATTAAAAATGGGCCAACTTTGTTTATACCGCAAGATGATGAATGGGGTTTTCCAAACTCTTGCACATCCCAGATAACATCTTTACTTAAAATAACTGCAGGATGATCATGATGGTAAACAGGCATTTTTTCCAATATTTTGGTAAGAATATGTCATGCATGTTGTACTTAAATAATCATTGTTAATAACTTTAGCATTTATAAATTAAAAAGAAAATAGAACAATTTAAATTTGGTGTGTTGCATTTCTTGTTAAATGTTGGGTGCGGTTATTTACTATCACTTTCCCCGAGAGCATTTAGATGTACAATAAGGTCATTACCAGGTCTTTTTTGGCTGATAAACATGTAGCTGTTATTCGGTCAATTATTCCCAATGGCAAAAAGTATCAGTATCTTATTTTCCCTAAGGCAGTCCTAAAATTCCCAATTATAGATGGTTTGAAACTTTGACTTCTACATGTTCATGTAGCAGTTTTGGAAATAAAGCTGTTATATGTTGAAACTTCATGATCATTTTTTTCTTTTTTATTGAAATTTTATCAATAATTATTCAAATGTTGTAAATCAAACAATAGTACACTTTTACAATGTAAAGTAAATTGACAGAAAAATTCCCAATTTGATAAAATTATGCATAGGTCATTTTCCTAAAATGAAAAAAAGCCCTTTACTACAGTACATGTACTTGTGTGTATTTCATGTCCAAAACTAGTTTCGTTTCAAATTTATTAAGGAGTTATACACAAACTGTAGCTTAAAGTGGATTTGACTTGTAACAACTTTATGATTTTAAAGTTTAACCGGTAAAATATCAGTCGATTTGACGTGTAACACTATTATGATTTTATAGTTTAAAATATCAGTCGATTTGACTTGTAACACTATTATGATTTTAAAGTTTTAAATATCAGTCGATTTGACTTGTAACACTATTATGATTTTAAAGTTTAAAATATCAGTTGATTTGACTTGTAACACTAATATGATTTTAAAGTTTAAAATATCAGTCGATTTGACTTGTTACACTATTATGATTTTAAAGTTTTTGGCCCGTTTTTATAGCCTAAAAACGGCTATATTTCCAATCCCAAAAAGTATACTTTTTTCCAAAATGTGCCCAAAAGTTCCCATTTTTTTTTTTTTTAGAAAGAAGTGTCTAATGCTTATTTTAGCTCAATTTTAATTCAATTAAATCTAACAAAGTATATAATTATGACAGTTTTTTTTCCCACTTTTTGGGAAGATAGCCCATGGCTTTGGCTTTGGGAATTTTATTGGCATTTTCAAGAAATTGGGAAAATAAATTCAGGGTTGATTTTTTTTCGCGCAAAAAGTCTACTGAATTGGGGAAAAGTAATTTAATATAAGTCTTATAATAATTAAAATAAACAGAATAACATCATATGAATCCTTATTATAGACTTTGTTAGATGTAATTGAGATAAAATAATCATTAGACACTTCTTTATTTTTTATTTTTTTTTATTTATTTTTTTTAAATTTGGGATTTTTTTCCAAATTTTGGGAAAAAAGTATACATTTTGCCATTGTCAATATAGCCGATATTCGGCTATAAAATTGGGCCAAAAAAAAACCTGTATGATTTATATGATTTTATTCTTTTAATTCGAATGATTAGAGGGGGTTTTTGGGGCCGATTTTATAGCCGAATAACAGCTATATTCCCAATGGCAAAAGGTATACTTTTTTCCCAAAAAATGCTTAAAAATTCCCATTTTTGTTTTTTGTTTTTATATAGAAAGAAGTGTCTTAATGATTACTTTATCTCAATTGTNACGTGGCGTCTCATCAGGATCCAAACTGTTTGCTATTCTGTTAGTGGTCTTTGAAAAAAAGTGAAGAAAAAGATGATTTTAGAAATTCAGCAGACGACGTTTTAGCAGATGACAAATTTCCCAGCATGCAAAGGGTTAAGCGTAATCTGTGGATTCTTTGCTTTTTTTGTATTGGGAAGAATCCGCACTTCCGAACCTTGCTCATATATATTAAAGAGTTGATAATCAAATGTCGACAAGAACTACCATAACATTGACATGACTTTAATACATATACAAATGAGGGACATAGTTTGCAGGCTTCCTGAAAAGGCCCAAAAAGTGCCTGTCAACCGGACAGGCTAATGGAAAATTTAGCCTATCCGGACAAAAAATCACCTGACCGAACAGCGCGAGTTTATAACTGAAGAATTAATTTATGCAGATGGTAATATGTCGGACCAATGAAATTTGACGTTTTCGAAAAACAACAAAGGGAGAGCACTCTTAAGAACTAGTGACGCGTTAGTGTTCTTAATGACAAAAAGGCTCAAAATTCACGAAAAGAGTGATTCTAATGGGGGTGTTTTCGTTCTTTTGGCAAGTATAAGACTTTTCGGTATTTAGTGATATTTTTTTTGGCCTGTCACAAGGACCGGCGATATTAGAAACCTCGCCGGACCTTTAAGAATTTTGCCGGACAAGACCGGCGGTCCGACCTTTTCAGGAAGCCTGAGTTTGTAGCCAGATAGCGAAGAGCTTATAATTATGTGATTTAAATAAATTTACAAGTCTTACAGGTCACACTTAGTCAAAGTTATAAGAAATCTTTCTTTCCGGTTTTCATTTGCTGTTAAACTGAAGTATAGACATTTAAGGCAGTTATTTTGGAAAACAAATACTATTTGAGATGGGGTTTGAAGGCAAATTTCAGTCCCAATTTGACAAAAAAAACACTGCCAGTCAGGGGAGGGGGCTGTGGGTGCAGTTTTTCCTTGTATGTCAATAATGAAAACTTGTGCAGGGCCTGCAGGCACTTCATCATGTTCAGATAAGTTTTGAAGAAAATGCTATTTCAGTCACCCACATTATAATCAAATTCAAATGTTTGCTTTTTAATTGAGGAAACTTTTTGAAGCCCTAAATGCATTTACCATTGGTATTATACCAGAAAATGAAATATTTTATTAACTTGTTTGACTCGTTTTAAGCAGCATTGTGTACCCCTTTTCTATTCCAAAATCTCTAGTTATAAAATATAATTACAAATGCATCGCACAAGCTGTATATGCACTAAAGCCGTGTTCCAATATTCAAGCCATTTCAGAAAGGACAATTTCTGCACTAAGGCAGAACATTCATGTTCCAATTCTATTGGATACAGACTGCTGCAGATGTTGCCTTGTACCAAATTGTGTGTTTTTCTCATAATTTCTGGGAGATTCATTATTGATTTTGTGCTATAGCTTTTTAAGTGTTGTATAATGTTAGAGGCCTAGTATCATGCAGATAAATAGTTGTTTTATTACAAATTTCATGATAATTTATTTGAGTAAAATGATCTACAAGTAAATTGTGTGTTTTTCTGGGAGATTTGTTATTGATTTTTGTTGCTGCCTTGTAGAATCTTAACCCTTTGAGCGCTGGAACCGGATTTTGAAGGCCTTTGCAAACAGTTTGGATCCAGATGAGACGCCACAGAACATGGCGTCTCATCAGGATCCAAACTGTTTGCTATTCTGATAGTATTCTTTGAAAAAATTTGAAGAAAATGCTAATTTTAGAAATTCAGCAGACGACATTTTAGCAGACGACAAATTTCCCAGCATGCAAAGGGTTAA
>VMBQ01003293.1:64603-104734 GCA_007657795.1 Dreissena rostriformis
GTCACATTACACGCTTTGCATCAGAGTTGCTAAAAATAACTATAGAACCGGTACAACTGACCTTGTGGCAAAGTGACAAATTTGGATGCTGCATGACAACATAGGCGTAATAATTGACCATTTAAGGCGGCATAGAAAAAAACGGCGTGTTTGTCGCACGTCTTCGGTGAACATGGCACATGAAATAATTAAAGGGTGTCGGAATTTTTTATGGGATTAAATGCGGAGACATTTCACTCAATCGGTGGGTAGAAATAATTTAATTTCCAAGCGAAACGGTCAAACAGATTTGTTGGATAAAGTGTTATTGTTAGTAAGTCGGAAAGCGTGTGTAGAAAGCCAATTATAAAACGTACTTTAAATGACAGTGCTCCTTACACCCCCAAACGTGCCAAAGTAGATGTGAGCGACACTCAAAAGTAAAAATAAAATTCAGGAGTGAATGGTTGAAAGAATATGAGTGGCTGCAAGTACAGCAGAGTGAGGATGACGATAAGACACTCATGTTTTGTTCATTTGTTGTTTATTGACTGGAATATAAAAAATAAATGTTTATATATTTGTTAATTTGTTGCTTTTTATAAATTCTATCTCAGTAATTTGTTTAACAAACAAAACATCATTGACTCTCCTGCGTTATAATTATGACTCATACAAATTTCATTTTGACTCTTGAAAATATGGTCCCAAGAGTCATTGACTCTTGAGATTTGAGGTCTAAGGAAAGCCCTGTATGTATTGTTCATGTTGTGTTTTAAAGTTACACAAAATCGTTTATTTAGGACTATTTACCATGCTACATCGTCTGTTGACATTTTTTCACAAGAAATTATCCTGTCCTGCAAGGTCAGTTTAAAGACTATTTATAGTATGCAAATCTTGACATTCTGGCAGCCAATCAGAACCCACGAATCAACCGGAAGCTTATTTTCATGAAGGTAGTTTGACACTATCAACACAGTCGATTATTTTGATGTTTAAAGACTATAAACATTTGGAAAAAAGCAACAAATCTTAAAGAAGAAAGGTCAATAATTATTTTCATAATGATTCATGGTTATATGTTAATAAAATATTTGTGATGTAACAACTTTATGAAAATTACCCACGACTCAACCAGACTATAGCATACTATTCTTTTGAATTACTAAGTATCAAGAACAGAGTGATGTCTTATTCTTAATAATTAGACATTATTGCACTCAATACTGATCCCATAAAGTCTAAACTGCAACCTTAAAAAACCTTGATATATTCATGAATTTTCTTAAAATACCTTTTGCATTTTCGCTGCAAATTCCACACCTGCGATAAACACATTTCTCTTTTTTGTTGGATGAAAGATAATTCTTATAAAGTATATAGTCATCATCATCAGTATTCTTGCGGTATCGCTATTTCTGTGGTATTTCAATTGCGCCCATAAATGCTGTTAACATGTCATAATTTGTGACCCAATTCAAGCCTTGACACTAATTTTTTTGACAGGGTTCCCTCCGCGTTCCCGGAGGGAACCCCACTTTCAACTTTTGGTGACCCTCACCCAAACTATGGTTTCCTCCTGTTTCGACACACACGATTGTGTCTTTGCAAAATCGCTCAGGTAAATTATTTGTACAAATGTCATTGTAATCTAAAGTGTTAATAAATACAGGACGAGGTAACTGTTCATCTGTCTGTAAATAATCGGATTTATTACCACAACGTGCGTTTAAATCACCGATAGTAGACGTTAAGCCTCATGACTAATACTGACAAACAGTTCTTTCAAAATATTCGAAAAATCCCTTGCTATGCAAATTAAAATAAATAGAGTTATGTGGAGGAATATAAATAAAAAATATGTAAACATCAAAAGAGGAATGAACAATGAGCTATCGAGTTTAATCCATATAGCATCCTGAGTGTCAGTTTCTATTACTGAAATACCTTCTTTCAGAAAAGATTTATAAAAAAGACAATTTCCACCATTCCCGCCTTTACAGTATGTGTTGTTGTGGGGTCGCGAAAACGTTTTAGTAATCGACCACGAGTTACTTCCCTTCGCATAATCGGAATATTACGCGCATGAACCACATAGTAACTGGTCCGAGATTTAAAAAAAATACACTACTTACCGTTTCAGAATTTCTTCTTTTAAACACGGCAAGAAATAAAAGATAATTACGCGGATTTAAATGGACAATCAATACGAAGTGGTTCTATACATTTAGGGTTCCCGAAGGATCACCCAGCTTGAAAGAACTGGTGACCCTCGCCAAAATCTGGTGTCCTCAGGTTCCCGGGACACTGTTAGTGTGGAGGCCTGCAATTTGTTTGTTGTGGTTATCCAGTAAAAACATTTTTTTCACCCAGTTTAACGTTAGTTTCATTACAATTTTCTGTTTTACTTAATTTTCAACTTGTTTAATCTCTGTCCGCTCGCAAAAATTGAAGCTTCTTGGCAGATTTTATAATTTTACAAGTTGTGATTAAGGCTCGATTGGTCATTGTTGGCTCGGGTACAGGGCTTTTCACCCTTTTATAACAGGGGCCGAAATTTTCCAAAATTGATGGAAGAATTTACCAAATTGTTGAAGACATATTGGGTATCTCCCAAATTGAAAGCAATGAGCTCTAATATGATTAAGAATGCACCACAATGTTTCTTTTAATACTCCTGCACAATGAAAAAGACCCTGTTTCAAAAACTTAAAAACACAGTCTTTCCAAAATGAGCAGATATCGCGCATGAAATTCACAATTTGAAAGGCTAGGGCCTCTTCCCAATTTCCTGATGAAAAGCCCTGTGGTACTACTTAAATGTAACCCGGGTACTCTAAAGTATACTTAAATGTACCCCGGGTACGCTAAATATACTTAAACGTAACCGGAAATTCTAACTCTAAATTTGTCGTCGTTGGCTATTTTTTTAAATTAATTATGTTCATATTTATGTCAATATTTTGTAAAATGGCCTCTATATTATTGAAACACATACCCAAAAAAGCATGTTGAGGCAGATTTTGTTCAAAGAAAATTGTGTTTCATATTCTTTAGCGCGTTTTACGACATTGGATTTTGGGCGGGAATAAAACTCTGGTACAGTCTAAATTGGCCAGGTACGTTTTAGTAGATTTAGCGTACTCCGGGAACATTAAAGTACACTTAAAGAGTACCCGGGGTACATTTAAGTAGTACCCGAGCTGATAATGACCAATCAAGCTTTAAATAGTGACATACAGCCTGTTGACCTACTTTTCGCGAGGATACCAATATGGAGTCACGCACCGCAACAGGGGATACTACTGTGTCTTAACTGCCTCACACGCAATATTAACACTGTAATTTAAATACCATTTAGAAGGAAATCAGAGGGAAATAAGTTTATTTTTTCGCAAATGAGTACATAATTTATAAATTAAGCATTTGTTTCAGCTTTTAATTTTCTTTGAATGTTAAGTACGGCTAGAATACAGATGACCATTATATCTACTATTTAAGTCCTATTCGATATAAATTAAGCATGTCTAAGTTTGTTTATTACGCATGTAAACAATCATCATAACAATGCAGGGCCTTTGTATCCAGTTCCGATCCAGGTCAAGCATTTCCGACACGCATATCTATTTATCGATGTGTGCTATCATGGGGGTCATATCAAAGTTGTTTTTGACTGTGACACTTTTGACAGTGTGTGTACAAAAAGTCATAGAGACATTGTTACAAATATGGGGTGAAAATAAAAATAAACATGATATCATACAGTAATAAGTTTATAGTTTTATTTCTTACAAATTAACTGCATCATGGTGGCATCAACATTTCAATGCTGGGTATTTTTTTTGGACTTATCAATCAATGTCAATGTCATGTACATAGATAGAGTCCAATCTTTAGTACACACTGTATTCATATTATTTTAACTATTTCGGAAGTCGGAGCTTATTTAGTGTTTCAATCCAGTCCATAGGCACAATAATCCAAATCTTAAGTGCAGCATTGCAAGGTTTTAAAAACAATAAAAAATTATATGTAGTACATTAACAAACAAGACATAAAGGACCAGCAAGTTCATTGAACATATTATCACATATTTTGTATAAAAATAAAGTTTGGTGTTAATTTTAGTACTATAAGACATTAATTTCAAAAATCTTAAACCATTTAATTATGCATTTATCAAAAAGAAATAATTTTGGTAGCAAATCTTATATATATATATTTGAAATGAGTTAGCTTTTTATGCCCCGGTAGGGTGGCATAAAGCAGTTGAACTGTCCACCAGTCTGTCTGTCTGTCCCTCCGTCCGAAAACTTTAACATTGGTCATAACTTTTGCAATATTGCATTTGATCATAGCATTTTGATATTTGGCATGCATGTGTATCTCATGGAGCTGCACATTTTGAGTGGTGAAAGGTCAAGGTCATCCTTCAAGGTCAAAGGTAAAAAAATAATCAAAGTGGCGCAGTAGGAGGCATTGTGTTTCTGACAAACACATCTCTTGTTTTGAATAGAAATTGATGCATTAAATGTGATTTTGCAAGTTCAATGCAATTGCTTCTCCATTTTGGTCTCAAGGTCACATGCTTGAGTGAATAACAAATGTATTTCTAATAAGAAAGGGGATTGGTGAATTTTAAGGGTAACTTGTCCTAGCTTTTGTCAATCTCATTTGCTGTACCAATAACATTTCATGTCGGTTTTGTCACCACATTTTGTTTTGATGAGATATGCACATAGTTTTACTGCACCACCATCTTTTCTCATTGGGTGCAGGCCTAGGAGAAAACTTTGTGTTGGTTCTCATGTCACCTCATGTTTTAAAAAATCATTTTAAATGATGCCATATTCATCAGAATTTTCTGAAAACATCTACCATACCCATACATGCCATACCTCCCGGATTGTCCGGGACAGTCCCGGAAATGCATACCCTGTCCCGCAGTCCCGGTATGGTCCATACCCCTTCGAACATGTCCTACAGGGAGTCCATCTACATCACATAACTTCATAAATCGTTCAGTCACCATGAGTTCTGGTGAAAAATTTGGAAGCCAAACTAAGCATAAATCATGATCATGAATGTTCCCATATTCCCAATCAGCTATTAGTAAAGCTTCATTTATGTTTGGGGTTTAAAGTAATTGTGAAGGCATCGAAGCCTTTTATTACTGAGTTATTTATACAGATATCCCACAGGCAGATCCAAGGGGGGCGGACGCGGCGTACACCCCCCCTAAAATGGCAAAAGTAAAGTCAATTAATTTGATGTTTCACACTTACATTTTGTAACTAGATCTAAATCACCTTTTTAAACTCATTTCTCTTCTTTTTCGTACACAACATTTCCCACGAATCACAGACAATCGCTAAAGGTTTTTACTTTAGACTCTCAGTCGCCCGGTTTTTCAAGTCGAACTTTGCGATTCTGATGAACATGTATCCCTCTTTTTACACATTGATTCTCTTTTCACTGCATTTTATATCAACAAAGATGGATGCGCCAATGCCAAAACAAGCAAAAGTGAGAAGACTTTGAAAAACCGGGCGACAGAGAGTCTTAAGTTAAAAATTTAGCGATTGTCGTATAAACTATGCACTTTTTTGGCATTATAAGAATGTACTATGATGAAAGTACATAAGGCGTGACATGATCCAGAAGTGGTTGTCAAAGCCTTCAAAATCACTTAAATCATGGAGCTTACAAGGGGGACTTAATTCGCCCTCCTGGACCCCCTAGCAGGGCTTTGCCCTGCACCCACCAGGGGCCCTAGCGGCCCCCTGGACCCCCCAGCAAATCTTTCAATATCCCGCCGCCCCTAACCAGAAATCCTGGATCCGCCCCTGCATCCTGTTATGTACCAGAGGATAGTACTAATATTTGCTTAAGGAGGTTCTTGTTCAGTTGGTATATAAAAATATATATTTAAAAAGAACATTATTTTTCCAAAGGAAGATTTAATATAAATACTTTACTCTCTACAAATTCAATGGGAGCATAATTTTTAAAATTATAAAGAGTTACAAACGCGAAATGATTGATTAATTTGGAGAGTTATATTTTGTGACATTATGAGGATTGCTTATATACTGTATAAAATACACCACTCACTGTATGAGCACGGATGGCCGAGTAGTTTAAGTGCTAGACTTTTACTCCAAGAGTCAGTGGTTTGAGCCCAGTTGAGGATTACTTTTTTTTCTTTCTTTAATTTTATTCTCGTTTTTTACTGGAGCTATTTACTTGTAGTTCCAATGTTAACATTTACCAAATTTAAAGCACTTAATGACAAACTTCAATATACATGCCAAACCTGTGAAAAGGTCCCGTTATTGTATTGTTAAAATGGGAAGTCCATACTATCCTCTACTATTTTATCTTGATGTTTGGTCAACTTAAGTTAAATCAATACCTTTTCTGATGATAAAAGTAAAATACATTCTACATACAGAAGGATCATGTATTCTTCATGAGCTGCAATGGTGAATGCCCATTATGGTATATACTTATTGATTTGCGACTTCTGTGTGAATGTTTATGGCCTGTCTTGTCCATAAACGCAGGATTATAATTCTCTGCTATGGCTCATATCCTGCAAATCTTGAGTAATATATTTATTTTTTTTTGCGAGACCTTTTACATTTATGAAATGCTGTATCAACTATACAAATCATGTGTTTATTGAACACCACTTTGTCCAAAGAGTAGTTAATTATTAATATCCTAATGCAGTTTATAAACTGTAATGCAGTTTAAACATGGTATACATAAAGGTCAAATAATGCAATAATTTTGTAGGTTTCTCATCATGTCTATTTATTTATTTTGAGTATTAAAGCCAATCAACTCATGGCTATAATGACGGTTTAAATTTCAACTTAATATGCTGATTTACAGTCACTATTGCTGTAATTCATTTCAATGTACATTAAAAAGTTTGAAAGAAGAATAATTTAATGTATGATTCAAACGTGTTTAAATAGCTTTATGCACTGTAATTCATTTGTGGTAAACTACGTAAATTGCATGAACTGTTTCTTGATATCAACCATTTTTAAGACATTTAAAACCATCAATTATGTTGTGTAGGTGGGCCACTAACACATTTCTTTACATGGAACTGCTATCTTTATAACTACAATTCTTATGCGATTACCTTCATGTACAAATGTTTCATTTGAACAATGTTTTTTTCCCAGTATTTTGCTTGGTTTTGCATCTTCAAATAAAGAGGTTCTACTGCATATACACTGTAAGTACTACAGTTATTCAAATGCAAATATCTTTGTGGTTGATTTATCATAAAACTTGACATAAAATGTACATGTATATTGTATTATCAAAGCAAAGGAAAAGTCAAATGCGCTGTCTTGGTACAGCTCTTGTTAGTACCCGTACTACAATGTCATGTAACAAATAACTTCAAAAGTGTCTTCTAACAAATGTCAAAAAACTGTTATTACTCTTATTCAGATGTTTCCTGTTTCATAGTCGTTATTTTATTCATCAGTTTAAAGTACCTGGTATTTTAATATATATTTTACTGCAAGTACATGTTAGAAATGGTCAATTAACTCTGATTATATCCAGTACATTAAACAATGATAAAATAATGTTATTTATTTTTCTGTTTAATACAGAATGGGCATTTCTTGTTACAGAATCTGACCTTAATTTTCAAACACATCAATGCTATTATTATTGAGTGCCTAACATTATTAGAACATTTTAAACATAATAATTATGTTTTTGGTTCTCCATTAAAGAAGGAAAGATAAACATATTATAAATTGCTTAAATAAATCAACAGGGACAATATATACACAAATGTACGTGTACTTATTTTACTCTTAATACTAGTTCAAATACTCTCGTATTTTCGCATGTCATCACCACAAGTTTTATGTTTTCAATTTTTATCAATCACCGTTAATGCTAGCTCATAAAATTTAGTGTATTTCATATTTTATCTTTCTTTACAGAGGCACCTGATACAGAAAATTTGATACATTTCTAGATATGCCACCTTTATCAGATCATTTTATTTCTGTTCAACCAATTAGAGAGTCGGTGTGAATGAAGATTGTATAACTTTGTAAGTGGCTTATAGACCATTGCACTTGAAATGTAAAATTTGCGTTAAATAAGCTATTGTGTAAATGTTTTGATTTCTCTTTCAGGAAAGGAGGTCCAACGTATCAAAAGTAAATGGTGCTTAACACCTTTAATGATGCAATCATACATACTGAATAAACATTGATATATATCAGCTGGCGCAAAATACAGGATAATTATCTTCTAAGGGAAAGAACCTGCTTGACAAATTGGATTAAGTCAACGATAATACCTAATCTGGCGACTGCAAAATGGAGTTTAAATGATACTTAAACTTTGTGTTATTGTTGTAATAATTGTGAAGGATTGAACAAGTTTGGATTAACATGATTGTTTTGGATGTATTTTGCATTATATAGTATATATGGGATATATTAAGAAGCATTTGAGTTATTTTGGATGTGAACAGTGTTAAAGGAATACATGTATAAGATAAGCTTAAGTGAAAGAAAAATGGAACATACCGTAACAGTTACTGATATCCCATTGTTTTGCTGAGGATATACATGAAGTGAAAGAGGGATTAAATGGGAGATGTTATAAGTGGTTTCATCATTGATTTTGATAAGTGTATCTCTCAGTTTGAACCAAGGAACCGTCAACACGTATTGTTAGATTTTTGGCAACTGATATGGACTATAAAGTGTACCATATCTTAATGTACGGGCCCGCATTGTTGTGATTTAAATATCTGGCCTTCGCTAGAAGATTAAATGAAATTACTGCTCTATTGGTTTTTGAATTGAAGTTATGTAAAATTTTCACGTCTCAATATAAGGAAGATTACAATTTTTGTATAATTGATAAGTAAATATTTTTATTTTGAAATTCCATATCTAACACTTACCTGTAAGGGTATTGTAAGGTAAGACTTATCGCAAAGACCATTTTATGTTGTGATTTATATTTTTGATATTCATAGATCAAAGTTATTAACCACGATACCAAGAAGAAGCATAGGATAAAAAAAAAGTGTGTAACTTTGTTTTTTTGCAATCTATGAAATGTATCTTGAATGAAACCATATTGAATGGACTCTTGTCTGGTCTATAATTATAAATCCATTTTGAAACTTGTATTATTAAGTCAATTGAAATGACTTTAAGATTAAGATTTCAAGTGGTGGTAACATACCCGTACATGTACATCTAGAGGTCTTTATAACTGAAGTCAACATGATGACTTGGAATGAATTGTAACCATATTTAGTCCAATATGTCGGGATCTGATGCTGAGGATGATAAATTTGTGCAAAATGTGATCAGCGAGCTATCAGCTTTTCACTCTACTGACAGCCCATCCACAAACACCGGTCTGGAAAATGAGCAGAAATCCATGGAGGTAAAAGCTGAAAATGGAGTCAGTGACGCAGTCCCTGATGGTAGTAACGGTGATTGCAGTGATCAGAACCAGACCAATCAGAACGTAACTAATGCAGAACCTGCCACTGCCAGGCAGCCGAGTCGAATTATCCGGCTTTCTAGGCCAACAAATCCTTACAGCATGAGCAGAACAGTCCCAACAAGTGCTCCAGCATCCGTCACTTCTGAAACAAGTAATGTCTCGTCTACTCATTCTTCTTTGTCTTCAACGACTGGTTCAAGTAACACATCAAGTTTGAGTCTTGGTTCTGCGGCCCCTGGCAGCAGACTGGCTGCCCTGCAAAGACCTGGCAGTCCCATGCACAGGATCCTGCAGCGCTCTAATAGTCCAGCCCTGGTGGCAGCCGCTGCAATATTGAATAGGCAGTCCACGGCTGAACAGACTAATGGTGGTTCAGAGAGTAGCGGTAATGGCATGATATTCAATAGAAATGACAATAGTACTAATATTAAATCCAACGACAGTGTTTCCAAGATTGTTGATGTGAATTCTGATGGTACAAAGGAAACTGCACACATTGAAGACACAGCAAAATCAGTTACCGACAATGCTGAGGCAGAGGGATCTGCCCCACCAGCGGTTCCTCCTAGAATACAAAGCGCCAAACTTACCAGTTCTATTCTTTTACGAAGACCACAGAGTCCATTAAACACAGGGCGTCACACGCAGCTTCTAAATAAGCCAAATTTAAGCCAAAGTTTAGACAGCACTGGGCCATTGAGTCCTTCATCTGCGGAACAAGACGCTTCAAAACAAACCAGTAATGCTGATGAGAGCAATGTGTCTGAGAGAGTGGCAATAAAGAACAAGTTGAGAACAAACAGTTTTAGGCTGAAGGATTTGTTAAATAAGAGACCAACATTTGGGAAGGCAAGAGATGGTGAATCAGAAGGAACGGAAGAACACGCTGCCAGTGTTTCAGGTTCAGAGAATCCTAGAGATGCTGGGACAACAGAAACTGGTGATTGTAAAATGACAGGTGACAGTCCAGATAGGACACGATGGAGACGAGAGGGTATTTCGTCCTTGCAGAGGTCAAAAACATCAGTTTCGGATAGGGCAGCTACCTTGATTTCATCTGGTATTCTTCGACCACGAACATTGAATAGAGATGGAAATAGTGCTGATAAGAAATCGGAATTTACCAATTCAAGTGATAGAAGTGCCAATAATGGACATGAACAAACAGTTCATAATAATGTGACCACTGAAGCAAAAGATTCAGTTAAAGTTGATGAAAGTTTAGGTTCACCCGATGGGATAAACAATGTTCCATCAAGCAGAGTAGCTTTATTACGCAGTCCCAGGACAAGACAAACTGTATCAAATAATACTGTGCCATGCTTAAGTCCCGCCAAAGATTCAATAACCTGTGATACGGACACCAAAAGTGATAATTATGATCATATGAAATCAGAACAAAATCAAAAAGATCAGAAAGAGAAAGTTTTTACAGATCTTGAGAAGGAAAATGAAGCAAATCTTGTGTTTGATTCGCAGACAATAGGCCAACAGGATGCCGAGCTCAGTGGTGCACAAAATACGAACAAAGTGGAAGTGAAATCAAACAGAAAGTCTGTATTCAGTAGATCTCAATCTGAGTTCACTAAACCAGTTGAAAGCCACACAGAGTTGGCAAACGTAAAAATGCACTCCGAACCAGCTACCCCTCAGAAAGAAAACCAGTCAATTCCATGTAGCCAATCATACGAGAATAATCCTGACCTTGAGTTTGCAAAGTCGTCACCTGCTTTGAAACGAAGCCTGGTTGTAACTGACCTTGATCAGGCAATGAAGGATAGAGATCAGCAAAAGTTGTCCTCCATTTTCCGAGACAGAGATGGCAATGTTAGGAAAGCAGGCGAAAAGTTGGACAATCAAACGAAAGGTATGTACTTGTACGTTCCACAATTTCTTGTCAGTAAAATTGCAACCTGGGCCTGTACTCACCAACCCATTCTTAGACTTAAGTCCTAAATAAAGAATATTCTTACAACAGTAATTTACCACAACTATTTAACCCTTTGCATGCTGGGAAATTTGTCTTCTGCTAAAATGTTGTCTGCTGATTTTCTAAAATTAGCATTTTCTTCATTTTTTTTCCCAAAGAATACTATCAGAATAGCAAACAGTTTGGATCCTGATGAGACGCCACGTTCTGTTGCGTCTCATCTGGATCCAAACTGTTTGCAAAGGCCTTCAAAATCCGGTTCCAGCACTGAAAGAGTTAAAAGTCAATTCATGGCAGTTAACCCCTATTATTGTATAATTGTTTGTTTAGTACAACATGTTAATGATATGAATGCCATTTTTTGGCATGTATATATGCAAACTCTGAGGTATTTTTTATTGAGTCTAAGTCTATTCTTTATTCTGAAGTCTAAGAATGGGTTGGTGAGTACCGGTCCTGGTTTGGATACATATTATTATATAATTTAAAGTGTTCATTGATTTTTTTACCTGCGAGTCCCTCATCCTGGACTCACAAAAACCTCTGAAAATGCATTGATATTTCTAAAAAAATTATATAGCTTAATATTTGGACTCGATCTTTCAATTCGGGGACTCATAGATTTGCAAGTTATCGAGTCCCAGGACTCAGACGAAAAAAATTGTAAAAATATCACTGACACTGAGTGTTTACAATAATTTATGATACTTGTCTACCTGCACTTTATGGCAAGGTTTACTATTAAGAATGAATTAAAAGGCAGTCATCAGTCTTTACACTAACATACTTGTTCAAAACCTATGGAACACCTAAGTCCTTGTCTGTCTTCTGTTGACTATTGATATATCGGCTGTTTCATGGAAATGATGTGGGTTAAAATCATATGATATGTGCTTATAATAGTATGTTGTTTGCTTGCCATGGTATGCAGTGTTTTTTTATGCATTGTTTTGGGCAAGTGGCTCAGAATATTTATTTTAATTCCACATACTGATAAAAATGGTAGGGGTGCAGTCTTAAAAATGTAAACTTTTAAATTTGTATTGTAACACGTGCTATTACAGCATAAGCTTTACGTACAAGGGTGTAAATAAAACTATCTAACATCTGAGCCTACACTACTACTTAAGATAGTGACCATAAATTAACAGATTAATAAATTCTTATCACAATACTTATTATAAGGAAGAAAAGTTGAATGGATTAAAAGTTTCAAAATTCAAATGTAATCATATATTTGCAAATAAAATCATGACTGCCCAATTTTTGACTTCAGTTCTAAAGTTAATTTGCTTCATGAAATGATATATATGTTTATGTTTCTTAAACATGTTTGTTTCATATATATATATCAAAGTTTTTCATGAAACTAATAATTTGAAAGTACTGTATTTATTCAATATTTCTTGTATTCTATATAAAATACAGGCTGATGTTTTTTCTTATTTTTTTTTATCAAATATAATATCAAAGTTTTGGAATGAAACTGTGGTATTGCTGAATATTTCTTGGATTCTATATCAAAAACAGTTTCATGTGGCAACTTTTGATATATATACCTGGAACATTCAAATATATTAATCCTTTATAAATGTTTGAAAGCAAAACTGTTTTATTTGCCTAACATTTCTATTTGAGATACATGTACAATAGTTTTTCACTCAATCCTCCAAATAATAATTATTTCGTGCAAGTTCAATGGTTTATAATACTCATTATATATACATTTCAACAGCTCTCAGTCACGATGATGACAGGGAGACCGACCTTGACGCCCAGCGATTCCTGCCCCTGTCCCGCCTTCGAGGGAGCCCCATGGTGCAGGCCCGCCTCCAAGCCCCCGGAGACTCGGGCCCCCTCTCCCCGCCCCACCAGGCCCCTCACCCCTCCCCGCCAGTTAACCCTGTGGCCCCTATGGTGTACAAGCCCCACATCAACCTGGAGGATGCTGTTAAGTGGCCCATGGAGTTGCCCGGCAAGCTGGATGTAAGGAAAATGGACGTGTTCGAAGGTTTGTGTTAGAAAGGTTCTGAAATAAACTTTATGTTTATTATCACATGCCATTCCTGGTTTCCCATGTAATTATTCAAATACAAATAGTTTCATCTTTTACAAAAGTGTTGGACAGCTTCAACATGTATTATCTTTTTTAATCGCATGCCTGTCCTTGTTTCTCATGTTATACATCAATTACGTATATTTTCATTTTAAATATAAGATAACATTTGAATGGACTAATTGGATGACATTTATGTTGGTGACATGACGTCAACAACCAAGTTCCTGAACATGCTTTCTAAAATATGGTATGCATTAACGTCTTGTCTCAGATCCTGTTTGTCTCACAAATATTGAAACATTCATTGAAACTAGCAGTTTGAGCAATGTACATGTATGCTCATTTCTTATATTTCTCTATGTACTTTGCATTATAATACTACAATATCCCTTACAAATAACTGAGAATCGGAGCAAGCCCAGTTGATCAGTGCTGGGATTTTTGGCTTATGCAAATGTTGACAATTGTTTATAATGCAAATAGGCTTTCATATTTTTAATTTTGTTTGCGGTAAATTGCAGAGCTTTTAAGTCTAACATTTTATGAAATGTTTGTAGTGAATGTGCATACACCAAAGTATAAAACTATGACTGAATTATTTCAATTTATTGTAGTTTCAGCTTTATATAACTTTAGTCCTACTTAATTTATGTATGTTATATCAAGCATTTAACTGTTACATGATTATCACGATTTGTGCTCATATAAACTTGTTGTATTAGGATTTATTGAAAAATGCACAAAAAGAGCTCATAGTGTTGTTAGTATTATATGTTTTGTTTAACAATTTGTCTGCAGACCATTAGTTTAACAATTCAAATTAAATTTTATTATATGCTTTTTAAACCTTCAATTTTGAAGTAATTCAACTTCAAGACATTAACTTTCAGTGTATGTTGTTATGGGCGTATCTCCTTCAACTGTTCATATATCATAAAAATGAATTTGCATATACCAAAATTCTAACATGAAATCTAGATGTTACAATTATATTGAAACGTCTTTCCAATTCATTTGTCCTTCAAATAGCTTGCCTGTTTGATCTGACCCCATTAATATCCTTGCTTATTTGTCTTCAAACCAATTCAGAAGTCTAAAGTCAACTTAATGACCCAACATTCAATTAAGCCGCATTTCTTTGCTAACCAATAATCTTAACCAGCCCAGCATTTTAAACATTCATAGAAAGTGTGAATTGGTTGAAGAAGAATGCTCAGAAGAAAATTAAAATGATTCATTTAAATGGATGGTACTCATAATAAGATATTTTTATTGGCATACATGTATATTCTTCAACTATGAAAATAAAAAATAGCCTGTTATGGTGGAAGCAGACTAAATGATTTATTGCTTTATTGTTTGCACCATGCACAAGTCAAAATTTGTGTAAGGGAGAGAACTATTTTCCTCTTGTTATGTAACTGTAATTGAATTATTGCCCTTTTATGCTGTAAGCCTGGTTTATTTATTAACAAAGAGTTTTTTTATGCCCCCAAAGGTGGGCATAGAGTGATCGCACTGTCTGTCGCTCAGTCTGTCAGTCCTTCTTTCCGTCACACTTTGCGTTAAGGTTTTGCATTTAGGTTTTGAAAAATGGTCGTAACTTTTGCAATATTGATCATAGTAACTTGATATTTGGCAAGCATGTGTATCTCATGAAGCTGCACATTTTGAGTGGTGAAAGGTCAAGGTCATCCTTCAAGGTCAAAGGTAAAAAAAACAAAAACAAACGGCGCAGTAGGGGGCATTGTGTTTCTGACAAACACATCTCTTGTTTTTTTTTTTATCTTAAATTAATTTATCATTTGCCAATATGTTTTATGTCCACTCAAGTTTGTCACATTTATTTGTTTCCACCTCAGTTTTTGTTTTTCTTTGACAAATACGCTCATAATGCTCATTAGTTCTATCCCAGATTTCCTCATTTTTCAAACATCTACTCATGTCCACCCGTCTCCACTGCAGGCCAGATGCTCCTCAACTGGCTCTCAGGCAGTATTGACAAGGCCCACTACCTGCGTCTCGTCATGACGCAGCACGACATCAACGTGATCGTGTGTCAGGTGTGCACCTGCCTCATTGCTGCGGGCATTATGAGGCAGATAGAGGCCAAGGAACAGGAGCATGTGTTCAAGGTAACACAGCACTAATTCTCCAAATTTACAGAAGCTACACATAGAAGACACACAACTTTAGCAAAACAGGCTACTAAATTGGTGACATGCTACCTAATCTGCCTGTCTTCATGGTAATAGTACTAAATGTATGTGCCTTGATGTAAAAGGTACTAAATCTGAGTGTTTGATAGTAAAAGTTCTAAATCTGCATGTCTTTATGGTGAAAGAACTAAATTTCCATGCCATCATGGTAAAAGAACTAAATGCCCATGCCATCATGGAAAAAGAACTAAATCTCCATGCCATCATGGTAAAAGAACTAAATCTCAATGTCATCATGGTAAAAGAACATTATTTGCATGTTTTCATGGTAAAAGTATTAAATCTCCATGTCTTCATGGTAAAAGAACTAAATTTCCATGTCTTCATGGTAAAAGTACTAAATCTCCATGTCTTCATGGTAAAAGTATTAAATCTTCATGTCTTTATGGTAAAAGAACTAAATTTCCATGTCATCATGGTAAAAGAACTTAATTTCCATGTCATCGTGGTAAAAGAACTAAATCTCTATGCCATCATGGTAAAAGAACTTAATTTCCATGTCATCATGGTAAAAGAACTAAATTTCAATGTCATCATGGTAAAAGAACTAAATTTCCATGTCATCATGGTAAAAGAACTGAAGTTCCATGTCATCATGGTAAATTAACATTATTTGCATGTTTTCATGGTAAAAGTATTAAATCTCCATGTCTTCATGGTAAAATAACTAAATTTCAATGTAATCATGGTAAAAGAAATAAATTTCCATGTCATCATGGTAAAAGAACTAAATCTCCATGTCATCATGGTAAAAGAACTAAATTTCCATGTCATCATGGTAAAAGAACTAAATGTCCATGTCATCATGGTAAAATAACTTTATGTGCATGTCTTCATGGTAAAAGTATTAAATCCCCATGTCTTCAGCTTACCAAACAACAAGATTTGCTTGTTTTCTAGATAACACACAGTCAAGCAGTAAAATGCAATTAAATCTGCTTGTAGTCTAGGTGACATGCAACTAAATGTAAATAAAAAATGTCCATAAAAATAGCTGTTATGCATGTGCTTGTCTGCAAAGTTAGAGCATTTCATGCTACTTACTCTTTGTGGTAAAACTCAGTCTTTGTGAAAATATGCTGGTCATCCAGACAGGCATTTTAAAATTAAGTTGTGTGAAAAAAAAGCCAGATATAAAAAGACATGTTCATGTTAATTTTTTTAATATTTCAGTTGCGCGGATCATCATTTTCAGAAAACATACCGCTTCAAATGTAATTTTGCCAGTCTGGATAAGCAGACCAGCAATTTCGCGAAGACTGAAAACTACCTCACTGAATATGCATGTTGTTACGGTAACAATTTTGCAGCTAGATCTGCTTGCCTTCAAGAAGATATCCAACAAAGTAGGGTTTTGGTCTTCTTAACAAATAAATAATGTGGCTGCAAATATTTCCTTATAAGACTTATAAATTCCTTAAGTCAGTAGCGTTTCAATGCAGTAAGGTAAATTGGGCTAAATAAACTATGGTATTTTATGTCTGTAATAAGCTGTTTAAATGTTTGGGTTATCTGTAATGGGTTTAATTAAAAAATTCTTTTCAGTTTTGTAAACTATTATAATGTATCATCACAAGAAGACGTGAGAGAACTGCATAATTTGTAGAGATATTTAGTCTTACTTAAATGATGGTGTTGACAGCTACTTCCTGTTTGTTTAATATAATTTGCATAATTGCAATCCTTTTGAGATTGTTTAACCTTTTGATGGTTGAAGTAAATATAAGAGATGTGTTCAGAGAATTATAGACTTAAAGAAAGTCAAAAAATACTTTAAAAAAAAACAAACAAAGAAATGACTTTTACTTTTAATATTGAAGTGGTTTACATTTTAATTTTATTTGCCATGCAAATGTGTTAAATAGCCACAATTATACAAGTCTTTTCCATATATTTTGATGTATAATAAATATTATACAAACACAATTCAAATCACATCTTGAAGTTGGCTGTTTTAAACAGGATTAACAGTTTACTTTTAGCCCTCTATTTACTATATATTGACCACTCATCTTGCAGTCCACTAAAACAATGATTTCATATGGCACAATAATAACCCTTACTAGTTGTACTTTGTTATGAAACATGTTTGTATATGTTGATGGCAATGGTCCAGCATTGTAAGCCAAAGAGGATTATATGGTCACAAAAGACATGTTGACTTAAGGATATTAAAAGTGGTTTGTCACCGCACACCCACTGATTTCTGTCAAGCTATTTTTCATCTGTCAAGCATTTCAATTCCTCCATTTAGCAAAAGCTCTTAAAGGGTTNGAAAATATGCCGGTCATCCAGACAGGCATTTTAAAATAAAGTTGTGTGAAAAAAAAGCCAGATATAAAAAGACATGTTCATGTTAAAATTTTTAATATTTCAGTTGCGCGGATCATCATTTTCAGAAAACACCGCTCCAAATGTAATTTTGCCAGTCTGGATAAGCAGACGAGCAATTTCGCGAAGACTGAAAACTACCTCACTGAATATGCATGTTGTTACGGTAACAATTTTGCAGCTAGATCTGCTTGCCTTCAAGAAGATATCCAACAAAGTAGGGTTTTGGTCTTCTACTTAACAAATAAATAATGTGGCTGCAAATATTTCCTTATAAGACTTATAAATTCCTTAAGTCAGGATGGTTGAAGTAAATATATGAGATGTGTTCAGAGAATTATAGACTTAAAGAAAGTCAAAAAATACTTAAAAAAAACAAACAAAGAAATGACTTTTAATTTTAATTTTGGCGTGGTTTACATTTTAATTTTATTTGCCATGCAAATGTGTTAAATAGCCCCAATTATACAAGTCTTTTCCATATATTTTGATGTATAATAAATATTATACAAACACAATTCAAATCACATCTTGAAGTAGGCTGTTTTAAACAGGATTAACAGTTTACTTTTAGCCCTCTAATTACTATATATTGACCACTCATCTCGCAGTCCACTAAAACAATGATTTCATATGGCACAATAATAACCCTTACTAGTTGTACTTTGTAATGAAACATGTTTGTATATGTTGATGGCAATGGTCCAGCATTGTAAGCCAAAGAGGATTATATGGTCACAAAAGACATGTTGACTTAAGGATATTAAAAGTGGTTTGTCACCGCACACCCACTGATTTCTGTCAAGCTATTTTTCATCTGTCAAGCATTTCAATTCCTCCATTTAGCAAAAGCTCTTAAAGGGTTCAAGTATTACTTTGTTCAAATGCTTATAAAACATTGTATTTTTGTACCGGTATCATGGAGGGCTATTTGTTTTGCACTGTTATTGAAGGGACTTTTTGGTAGAGAATAAGGCCGATCTGGAATATAAAAACAACAAATAAAGCAAATAAGATGACCATTTATTGCAAGCCAGCCCAATCATGTGCTGTTTGGTCAGGAGTTTATGAGGCCATGAAACCTATCGTGACTTTAGAGCAGACAGCCTAGCTCCTGACCGGACTGCACAATTGCGCAGGCTGGGCTGGAGCTTAGGCTGCCTGCATATGGCATGAGACCCATTTTCCCATGATGAGGGTCATGTTATTACTTTAGAATGAGAAAAGGCTTGAGCTACGCTGGTCGCTTATAACATTATACATAGGACCCATTTTGGAATGACGTGGGTCATATGCTCACTTAAGAACAAAAAATATTACAGAACCCTATGCATTTTTTTATGTTTTGCGAATCATAATATATGTTTTGTTTCATGCACACGTGCAAACATGATTATACCAAGGTACGCTACTGACAGTTTAAAGCAATTATTCAGCTCATTTCCCATCATTTGGGTAATTTCAAATCATTTTGCTCATTTCCAATCAGTTTGCTCCTTTTCCCAGATTATGATAAAAGACTTTCAACACAGCACAGTGATTTCAGGTCTTTAAAAAGAGCCGAAAACTCTACCTACCTTCTAAATCTACACACTCACATGTCACAAAGCAGTGTTGTTTTTTTACTCCAAATCAGGGCCAGTTGTCAATGGAAAAAAGTATATATTTTTTTCCCAAATGGGACCTAAAAATTCCCAATTGAAGGTGTAAAAAAAAAAAATTTTTTTTTTTAGATCTTTGCATTTACTTCATCTCCCATCCAGCTCTATCAGTTGAATCTTAATGAAAATAATACTGAAAACACGTTAATTCTTAATTTTAAAGCATTTGATAGCAAAACAGCAACAACACTTATTTTCCAATTTTAGTCAAAATGCCAATATTTTTTCCCAAACCATAGGGACCTGGCCCCATTCCCAAATTGGTGAAAAAACACTGCAAAGTTATCTAACAGAATTCAACAACTTTTCTGGTAAAAAAAAGGTGGAAAGGAGGAGGTAAGCTAATAAGATTCAGGTACTTTTCCAAATGAAAAAACGCAGCATTGTTAAAGCAATTGTTGTATCAAGCTGTCTAGTATTGGCCTTATTTCAGTGTCTAAGTATGTTAACCCATCACTCAATATCACATGTAGATAACAAGAGCTGCATTTATATTGACATGTAACTCTAGAACTAGTATATTATACCTGTTTCTCCATGAAATAACATTCATTGATTTTCCATGGCATAGTTTGTCATTTGTCACCGACATGAATACAGATGTGTCTTGTTTCACTCCATTCAGTATGTGCGTTTCAGTGTACGGTAGTTCACCATCCTTTTTCCATTCATAAGAGCAATTAGGGACTGTTTTAACCCGCAGTTTGCTTTCATACTAATAAACAGGTTAGTGCACAAATGGTTTAGGATTAAATGTTCTTTCTTTGGAAATAAAGTTATCTCAGTTTATTCACAATCGAACGCATTTTTGTTTAGGAATAATATATGACAGTGTATTTGTCATTCATTCAAAATTACTTCTGAAATGAACGTGCCTGTCAAAACTGTTGGCAATTAAAAAATATTCTGTCCCACTTAAAAAAAGAGAGGATTATATCTGTAAAATGGTATGAATAAAATTGCTGACTGCATGGTGTTACTGTTTATGTTGTTTTTAGTTAGCTTACATCCAGGCCTTATGTTTGGGATTGCATTTGGCGCCAATTAGGTCAAGATCAAGGACACTGTTAATAAAAAAAGAAAAAATGGACTTAACCCTTTGAATGCTGGAACCGGATTTTGAAGGCCTTTGCAAACAGTTTGGATCTAGATGAGACGCCACAGAACGTGGCGTCTCATCAGGATCCAAACTGTTTGCTATTCTGATAGTGGTCTTAGAAAAAAATCGAAGAAAATGCTAATTTTAGAAATTCAGCAGACGACATTTTAGCAGACGACAAATTTCCCAGCATGCAAAGGGTTAAATGGATTACTTGTGTTTGGATGTAAGAATTGCACTGATATTGTGTGCTTAATTACTTGACTAGCATGGGATTTCTTTTGTGGCCATTCTTTTGAGGTTAAGGTCACTGTAACTATAAATAGAAAAAAATGGTTTCCACTCAATAACTTGTGTTTGCATGGAGATTATGTGCTGAAATTGTGTGTGAAGGTGGCATCTATGTAAACCTTACTTGGGATTACATTTGGGACCGGTTGGGTCGAGATCAAGGTCACTGTTTCAAAAAACAAAAACTCTTTAGCTCAATAGTTTTTATTGTTTTGAAATTTTGTTTGTAGCTTACATACAGATCTAACTTGGGATTGCATTTGGAAACATTTGGATCATAAGGTCAGGATAATTATTACTTAAAGTACAAAACCAGTTTTCTTTTTCCATAGCAAGAGTTTGGAAGCAGGTATTACCCTGAAACTTTTGTTCTGGTGACCTACATCCAGACTTTGCATGGGATTGCACAATAATTAAAATTAAATTTATAACTAAAATGATGCAAACCTGAATTCTTAGCATTGCCATGTTTCTTGTTATGTAGCATATGAATTTCTAAAACAAAAATTAATGGCATTCAGTATTATAATAAACTTATCATTTGACCACAGTTGCCTACCTTTGTTCATTCAAGGTTATATTTCTGGTATAGACGACATAGAAGTATCCTTAATGGATCTTAGTTTTCGCCAGACATTTTTGGGGGCTATAGGCTCGTGAGCTCCTGCTTATTTATATACCTAGCAATATTTGAGCTGCACTTTGTGAAAAGGGAGTTTAATGCATGTATGTAGCATTTCGTCCCGGATTATAGCCTGTTCAGTTTGCACAGGCTAACCAGGGAAGACACTTCGCTTTTATTGTATTTTTCGTTTAAAGGAAGACTGTTCTTGATGAAAATCCAGTGAATGTGGAAAGTGTGGTCCCTGATTAGCCTGTGCAGACTGCACAGGCTAATCTGGGATGACACTTTACGCACATGCATTAAACCCCCTTTTCACAGAGCAAGGCTCATTTGTTTTTCTCCCCTTGCAGACTGACTGTATGTACTACTGGACCCACACTCAGACTAGCGCCCAGTCACCCGCACATTATGTGAGTAAGATGACGCCCATGTGGCCCCCCACCCAGGAGCAGGCTGCTGAGACCAAGCCCGGGCTCAAGTACACTGAAGCAGGTAGGGAACTTTTGTCCGGGATTAAAATAACAATTGAGCCTTGCTCTGTAAAACGAGGGTTTAATGCATGTGGGTAAAGTTTTATGCCTAGACTGGATTTTTGTTTGGAAGAAACTCTTCAAACAAAAAATTCCATTTAAGCAGAAAGTATCATCACAGACTGCACAGGCTAATCTGGGATGACACTACCACATGCTTTAAGCCCCGTTTTCTCAGAGCGTGGCTCAATAATTGTTAACTTTTTTGGAGGCTTTGTTACATATACCTAACTTAGCAGGGTCCTCTTTGTATAGGCAAAATAAATATCATACCTAAGTACAATGTATCTAAATCATGAACTGTTCAGCAAAAATGAGAATATTACAAAATCTTGCACACCTAGTATTTACTGTAAATAAAATTCATATTTTGGGTATTTTATAATTATAAAAATAAGTTCATAACTAAATGATATGCAAACAATATAAAGTTGAGTACAACTCTTAGTAAAAAGTAAGATAAATTAGTTAGACAGCAACAATAGTTTCAAGTTGTGTTAACAATATTTTGAGTAATTATGATAGAATAGAATATATTGATGTGAAGGATGTGATGGGCCATTTATCTTATGATTCATAGGAATCTTTAGTGTTTTTCCAAGAAACATTATTATACATATCAATAAGTTGTATGAGTAATGTATAATTTTATATAAAATTATTTCAGCTTAGAATAATGAGGGCTGAGCCCAAAACTATTGTATCTTATACAGCAATGTGAAGAAGATGCAACAGTTTCACTCTAAACCCTTGAAAATTTAGAAATTTCTTATGTATGTATGTAGTTTATGGATATGATACATGAAATGAGAAGCTTTTCACTTTGTATAATTCATTGTGTGAAATTGCTGTGTATCATTTACATACAGTAAGTGACATATCTGTTCGAAAACAAACACGACAGACAACATGTTTTGTTATAACATATGTTACCATTATGTTCTCTCTATAATGGTTAGCCCTTTGCATGCTGGGAAATTTGTCATCTGCTAAAATGTCGTCTGCTAAATTTCTAAAATTAGCATTTCCTTCGATTTTTTTTCAAACTACTACCAGAATAGCAAACAGTTTGGATCCAGATGAGACGCCACGTTCTGTGGCGTCTCATCTGGATCCAAACTGTTTGCAAAGGCCTTCAAAATTCGGTTCCCGCACTGAAAGGGTTAGAGCATGTCAATTTATCCGTTTACCCATGTCTGGATACTATAATAGTGTAATGATGCAAAATGTGCTGCTAATGATTGTGACATTTAGGGCATTTTCTAAATTATTCTATGTAATACATGTGCTTGCACTCCTTTATTTGGCCCTGAGTCATTATTTTCTTACATCAACCATTGGGTCATACTGTGAAGTTATTTGTGTAATAGTCGTAGAAAGTAGTGTACCAACAATAGTAATGATTTGTGTGTAAGTCTGTGTTTTATGAGTGAATAATTTTTGAAAATGACAGCAATGGATAATTATGATAAATGTGCTTGAAGTTATATTTTCTGTAGTTTTAAGTGTACTCTTTTTGTGGTATTGGTAGTTTTGTTGATTGGTTTTAAAAGCATAATATAAAAAAGTATATGAGCAGCGTCAAGCAAAAATGGGTCTTATGCCATATGCAGGCTGTGTAGTTATAGACAAGCCTGGACATCCACGCAGTCTGATCACTTTGAAGTCACGCAAGGTTTGGTGGTCTCATTAGCATACAAGGTAGCTCTGACAAGACTCAGCGATTGCTCAGCTTTTTCTGGAGCTATGCTGTCCGCATATGGCATAAGACCCATTTTTACTTGACGTGGCTCATGTACAAAGTAATGCTGTTATTCTGGGCATTAAAATGCATTTTCTGCATTGATGTGACAGCAATGCTTCAAATCATTCCTACATTGATGTGAGGCAATGCTTTGTAGCATTCCTTGATTGATGTGACATCAATTCTTTGAAGCATTCGTACATTAATGTGACAGCAATGCTTTGGAGCATTCCTACATTGATGTGACAGCATTGCTTGGAAGCATTCCTACATTGATGTGAAAGAAATGCTTGGAAGCATTCCTCTATTGACGTGACAGCAATGCTTTGAAGCATTCCTACATTGATGTGACAGCAATGGTTTGAAGCATTCCTTCTTTGATGTGACAGCAATGTTTTGAAGCATTCCTACATTGATGTGACAGCAATGCTTGAAGCATTCCTACATTGATGTGACAGCAAAGGTTTAAAGCATTCCTACATTGACGTGACAGCAATGTTTTGAAGCATTCCTACATTGATGTAACATCAATGCTTTGAAGCATTCCCACATTGATGTGACAGCATTACTTTGAAACATTCCTACATTGATGTGAAAGCAATGCTTTGAAGCACGCCTACATTGATGTGACAGCAATTCTTTGAAGCATTCCTACATTGATGTGACAGCAATGGTTTGAAGCATTCCTACATTGACGTGACAGCAATGTTTTGAAGCATTCCTACATTGATGTGACAGCAATGTTTTGAAGCATTCCTACATTGATGTCACAGTAATGCTTTGGAGCATTCCTACATTGATGTGACAGCAATGTTTTGAAGCATTCCTACATTGATGTGACACCAATGCTTTGAAGGATTCCTACATTGATGTGACAGCAATGCTTTGAAGGATTTCTATATTGGCGTTGCATCAATGTTTGAAAGCGTTCCTACATTGATTGACATCAATTCTTTAAAGCAATAGACAATCTTTTATCTCTTGAGACTGCTTACACTAAAGTTACAGTAAAGGCTGAGACAAATTCACTTTGGAAGCTGGTTTTTAAGGAGAACATGATTGTTATCAATATGCAACTAGCTTTAGGATTTAAATACGGAATACAGATGGGAAAACTTTACATAGATGAACAATATAGTTACATAATATAATAGTCAATGTAATGATTTGATCAGAGAAACAATGACCAGACCTGTGCATCTCAACATAGAATACCATTTCGGTGAGTTTGTCATGCGGTATGACTAGTCGTATAGAAGACATTCTTAAACATGTAGCATTGTCTATAAAGGGGTTTGAACGTAATGACATGCTCAGTGTTAATAGTAAATAGCCTTGGAATGATATTGAATGAAGTTTTACTGTATGCTTTGCTAGAATCTTACTGTTAAATGCATAAGGCCTGTCTTGGATGATTTGTTTTACAGGCTTATACATTTAATTGTCTTGAATTTCTCTTCAACATGCAGAACTGCCTATGTAAAATTGCTTGACATTATTATTTCTTTGCACGATGTGGTAATTTTCAGAGCCCCTTTAGCGGTTTGTTACTATGTGACACAGTAAATTATATTTGATGCATTTTGTCCTTCTAACTCCTTTATCTGCCCATTTGGTCAGATGTTATTTGTATTTATTATGCCCCCCTTCGAAGAAGAGGGGGTATATTGCTTTGCTCATGTCGGTCTGTCGGTCGGTCGGTCCGTCCACCAGATGGTTTTCGGATGATAACTCAAGAACGCTTAGGCCTAGGATCATGAAACTTCATAGGAACATTGATCATGACTCGCAGATGACCCCTATTGATTTTATGGTCACTAGGTCAAAGGTCACAGGTCAAGGTCACAGTTACTGGAAATAGGAAAATGGTTTCCGGATGATAACTCAAAAATGCATATGCCTGGGATCATGGAATTTCATAGGGACATTGGTCATGACCGGCAGATGACCCCTATTGATTTTCAGGTCACTAGGTCAAAGGTCAAGGTCGCAGTGACCTGAAGCAGTAAAATGGTTGACTGGAAATAGGAAAATGGTTTCCGGATGATAACTCAAGAACGCTTACGCCTGGGATCATGAAACTTCATAGGGACATTGGTCATGACTGGCAGATGACCCCTATTGATTTTGAGGTCACTAGGTCAAAGGTCTAGGTCACAGGTCAAGGTCACAGTGACTGGAAATAGGAAAATGGTTTCCGGATGATAACTCAAGAACGCTTACGCCTGGGATCATGAAACTTCATAGGGACATTGGTCATGACTGGCAGATGACCCCTATTGATTTTGAGGTCACTAGGTCAAAGGTCAAGGTCACAGTGACTGGAAATAGTAAAATGGTTTCCGGATGATAACTCAAGAACGCTTACGCCTAGGATCATGAAACTTCATAGGTACATTGATCATGACTGGCAGATGACCCCTATTGATTTTCAGGTCACTAGGTCAAAGGTCAAGGTCACAGTGACTGGAAATAGTAAAATGGTTTCCGGATGATAACTCAAGAACGCTTACGCCTAGGATCATGAAACTTCATAGGTACATTGATCATGACTGGCAGATGACCCCTATTGATTTTCAGGTCACTAGGTCAAAGGTCAAGGTCACAGTGACTCGAAATAGTAAAATGGTTTCCGGATGATAACTCAAGAACGCTTACGCCTAGGATCATGAAACTTCATAGGTACATTGATCATGACTGGCAGATGACCCCTATTGATTTTCAAGTCACTAGGTCAAAGGTCAAGTTCACAGTGACAAAAAACGTATTCACACAATGGCTGCCACTACAACTGACAGCCCATATGGGGGGCATGTATGTTTTACAAACAGCCCTTGTTAGAATTTTAGGATTCGTCATAATTATCAAAAAAAAAATAGCTGTTTTGAGTGGTAATATTTTTAGATTCATCTGTTATGTAATTATATAAATGAATATATAAGCTCAAGAAGACAATTAATGATATGTGTAAGATGCGTAGTGAATCCACACATCAGCATGTTCTTTCTGTTTCTTTCATTATTGGGGCCAGCCATTTGACTTCAATATAAAGTAACAAACAAAACATATGCATGGTTAACACATGGTTACATATATTGAATGTCTGTACCAGTATTTTCTGTACCTAAATTATATGCATCATGACTGCAAAACCATTCTTGCTCTAATGAAAGTGCATTTTTCATTTGTATTCACATTTTATCAAATATGCATATTACAACAGCTACATGTACTTTGCATTAAATGTATACCTTTATTTTTTGCAATTGTTTTCATTCACTATTTCTCTTTTATTTGTTATTATGTGGTAACATGGATTTCCAATTCTTTCTTATATTTACATATTTTTTCAGTTATTGCACCTTACTTAGCTGACAACATGTTGATGTTTACACATTCAAACATGTATAAAATCGTGCAGTCAAACCAAGTTTTCAATAGCCAAATAAACATTCTTTTAGTCATTGCTGCTTAAGCAAATACACATTTAATGACCCTTTATTTCCCTTTTAATAGCATTGAATGTAAGTTTAAATGACACTTTATGATTCTTCTTATGATCCAGTACAGTTCGCCAATATTGACCTTGCTCTGACCTTTATACATGAATATATTAACCCTTTGCATGCTGGGAAATTTGTTGTCTGCTAAAATGTTGTCTGCTAAATTTCTAAGATTAGCATTTTCTTCATTTTTTTTTCAAAGAATACTATCAGAATAGCAAACAGTTTGGATCCTGATGAGACGCCACGTTCTGTGGCGTCTCATCTGGATCCAAACTGTTTGCAAAGGCCTTCAAAATCCGGTTCCAGCGCTCAAAGGGTTAAAATACTGTTGAACGCTAAATACATTCTTTTCAGTTCTGGAAGGGATTTAAGTAGATTAAAGCTTTTCTCGAGTCGTAAGACTCATGCAAAACATGCACAAACAAAGCCGAATGCAGGTAAAGGAAAGAATCCTATTGTATAATCCAAGCACAAAGCAACATCTTCAAAATTAGGACCAACTAATTATGTCTAAAAACATGCGGCTAATTAAACACATAGGTGCGCAACTTCTGCCATAACATAAAATTTCGGTTATACTCTGTAAATTTCCGTTGTAGTTAATCATTATATCATGCATGATTTAATGTTGCTTTGCACTTGGATGAAACTCACATCTTGTCATTGTGTTAATTAATTCAACGCATCAAAGTTTGATTCATAAATCTCTCTGCACAAACCCACATGCACAAACCGACATACAAAAACCCAGCATGCAATTAACAAACACGAAGGTTGCATCTATTATTCTGTACACATGAATGATACCATTAAGCCGAATGTAAAAAGACATTTGTCATTAGGCACAATGTAAGTGTCGTCAATCATGAAAAGGTGTCTACATAAAAATTGAAAGAACCATCAACAATCATGACACAATCATTAAGAAGGATGTAATTTTTACCTAAATCCTGTTCCAATGTATAATATATGCTAATGGAGTTTACAAGTGCCAGGTTTATTTGTGGCGTGTTCTGAGAAAACTGGGCAAAATGCTTGTGCGTAAATTGTCATCCCAGATTAGCCTGTGCAGTCCACACAGGCTAATCAGGGACAACAATTTCCGCTTTTATGGAATTTTTCGTTTAAATGATGTCTCTTCTTAGCGAAAATCCAGTTTAGGCGGAAAGTGTCGTACCGGATTAGCCTGTGCGGACTGCACAGGCTAATCTGGGATGACACTTAGCGCACATGCATTTTGCCCAGTTTTCTCAGAAAACGCCACATATTGTCGAGCTATAGTCACGGTGACACTGTATATGACACAATCTGAGCCTGTAGCTGAGTCAATGATGCATTATGTTTAAATCAGGGATGACATACGACTATAATATACCTATTATACTTATTATGTAATTAGACCTCATTAAAATTTACTGGATCATCCCTACGGACTGTAAACCTAGATGTCATCGGTAGTCTCAATTATAAAGGGTATCATTGTTAATAGTTTTGTAGTAATTTGAAAATGGCAGTTATTTTACATGTGTTGCAATAGAAAATTTTTAATGGTTCCTATTTATTGCTTCCCATCAAAGGCTTAAATTTCTTGTTTTGAACATGGCATGACATGGTGTAGGCTGTCAGAGCATAGAATAAATCTTTATCTAATATAATTATATGTTTGTATCCGCTTTGCTCTGCAAGTTCAATACAATCATTACGACCCCATCACATTAAAAAAATGAAATACACAGCTTCTTTAGAAAAGATTATACAATATTAATGTGTCACATAAAACATTTCAGTTTTTTGGGAAAAATTCTAAATTTAAATAGTACATTTATAAGAAATTCAAAGTTCTTGTTTTATAATTATGCATCCGGTTTAAAGAAAAATTGAAATCTTTTCATATATTTAATATATCAAACAGTAATTTTTCAATTGATCTCTAACTTTTTCAAAATACCTGGTTGAGAAAACAAATATGTTAAGGGGTAAGAAAGTCTTTATTCTTAAAGTCAACAGGCTTCTTAAAGAAGAACAGGTTGATAAACATTGGGATTTCAAACAAAAACATTGCAAGGTGTTTTAAAATTTGTCCTATATATGATTCATCTAATTTCATAATTGTGAAATGTTGGTCTAAAGTTGAAGATTACTTGCTTCATGTAGTTACACTATCTCTGAATTAACAAAAATGTATGTGTGCCTTTAGGGGACTATTTCTTGTTAAATTGACTATTGACTGTTTTTGCATTTTCACAAAAATAAGAGAGCAAATATGCAGTGGAATAAGGCTTCTTATATGAATATGATAAATTGGGAATAACGTAAGATTAATAAATAACACAAATTATTCTATTGAAAACACATCTTTATGCAACAGGAAACCATTTATCATGCATAATGCTTATTTGCAAATATTATTGTATAGAACATAAATTTCAAAATACTAGAATACATGTTGCTATAAAATATCTAATTCTTTACCTTAACCCTTTAAGCGCTGCAACCGAATTTTGAAGACCTTTGCAAACAGTTTGGATCCAGATGAGACGCCACAGAACGTGGCGTCTCATCAGGATCCAAACTGTTTGCTATTTTGATAGTATTCTTTGAAAAAAAATCGAAGAAAATGCTTATTTTAGAAATTCAGCAGACGACATTTTAGCAGACGACTAATTTTCCAGCATGCAAAGGGTTAATTCATCATTCCTCAGGTAGCTCCATAAATTATATATCAAATATTTGGTCCCAAGTAAATTTATATATAGTTTTAATATCACATACTATTATAATTAACATTTTGAAAATGTATTTGTGTTTTTTGCTTTATAATATTTTGATTTAATTATCATACAATTCAGTTTAGATGCTTAAGTGCAATAATTCCCTTAAAAACAGAACCAAAAAGTCACAAGTTTGTCTACTCAAGTTTCCTTTCTGGCCGCATAAATGTATGCTATTTTAATTGGACAGTCTTTTAATTCTCTATGCTGACATCCTTTTTTTATGAACACCTTATTAACAAGATTTTCTATAAATTGCATTGAAGTAGTTACTTTGTCATAAAACGACTCTTTTGTTCAAGGTAGGACCATTAATCACCTTTGCCCTATCATTGACATATTAAAATGTTTATTTGAGCAGATATAAATCACATTTTGGTTCAATTAGAGTCATCTAGCTACGGTTTATTTGCTTCAAACTATCGGGTCTCTATCAATGATAGTGGTAGAAATTTAACGGCTAAATTCATTTAAGATATGAATGGAATTTTGTTCGCTAGTTAACTTTTACTATTTTTTTTAACTGCTCGGATTTCAGCAGTTGCTTTCCGCTGCAATTACATACTTGTTTGTGGCCGTACACAGTTAATGGGATTTTTATGGAGATAAAGAGTGGTGTTGATAAAGAAAAGTTGATATGGCAGTCTACTGACCATGAAAGGGCATCAACTGGCAATTGAGTGGGAACAAACATGAGATCTAAAGCCGGGATTAATTGCGTGATTCACCTGGCTGCTGATCTTATTAAACAGATAAAACTATTTAAACTGGCTTTACTGACCTGAAAGTCTAAGGAAGTCAAAACTAATATTTGTCTGGATCGTGGGACCAAAGACATACCTACTGTTGTTAAATGTGGTGACATTTTTTTTTCGTCTGTGGATTTAAAGTGTGCAATTCGTTCAGATGTGTGAATTGATTTTTGAATGGTGATCTGACCGTGCTACCATTTGAAAAATTTATATTGGAATTTGATTGGAGTTTAATGAAGAGATATGTTGGAAAAGCAGTGGGATACATTCGGTATTTCAATTTAACTTCGGGTGAAAGGAAATTTCTGAGTTCCACTGTCTGTGTGTTTGTGTTTAAATTCATAAATACATTTTTTTTTAACAAATTAATTTTTACTTCATATTATGTGGATGTATGTTAATATATTTATTTATAAGTGAAAGAATAATTGCTGCATAAAAATGAAATACAAAAATATTTCTTTATGAATTAAATGTATTAATGCATTGAGACATCTAAGGAATGAAACAAAAAATAACCGTGAAAGTGTGTGTCTAAATTAAAAATTGATGTGGAACTTATAAAAATGGGATTATCAAATTTATAAAGATTCAATTAACAATCCTGTTGGTGCTTCACTATGGATTCCATCCAGCATTTGGAGTACCTGTACCACAAGTCCCTCTATCAGAGGCGTCGGTGTGCCGCGCCCTCCCCTCCCCCCTCCACGGACAGTGGAGTAATTATGGGGGAGGATAATGAAGGTATGGGGACACAATTTGGGGGTGGGCAATTGGATTGGGATCAGGGTATGGTCTAGATTTTTTTTCACTCATTCAAGAGGGTGGCATTTTTTTCCATTGTCCACTTATTTTGATTCTTTTTATGCCCCCAAAGGTGGGCATATAGTGATCGCACTGTCCATCTGTCGGTCTGTCTGTCCGTCTGTCTGTCTGTCCGTCCGTCTCTCTGTCTGTCCTTCCAAAATTCAGTCACACTTTTTGCGTTTAGGTTTCGAAAAAAAATATAAAAAATCAAAGCGGCGCATTAGGGGGCATTGTGTATCTGACAAACACATCTCTTGTTTACTTTGTCAATCAGTTTGTCATTTGTACATACAGTATTTATAAAGTAAACAGGAATGTATCGCTTCATCTTTCTTACGTTCAGGGTCGATTTTCCAAGGGTTTGCTTTAAATCGATTGGAATGTGCAGCAATGTGCTTTAATTTATCAATGAAATATAAAACCCACAATTAGACAGCTCAATCCTTCATTAATAAGGAACAAGTGGTCTTACTTTAACTTGTCCATTTTAGCTCATCATTGGAACCCGCGATCACTCAACCCACTATGCTTCCGCCATATTGTTGTTGGCATGCCTTATTTTATTTTTAGCATACTGGATGGGAAGACTAGAACATCTTGAATTAATTGTTGTTGCCATTTTAACATTTGACAGGTCTTTCTCCAGATGATGGATACGTTATTTTCACTGCATTAAGTCGTTACAATTCAGGTACATTGTCAGCGTTGACCTTATTTCAACATCATTTAGTTTGTGTTTGCAGGACCTTGTCGCCTTTACTGCTTGTTTATATCATTCGATATGTGTGTGTCTATTCTGAGAAAACTGGGCATAATGCATGTGCGTAAAGTGTCATCCCAGATTAGCCTGTGCAGTCCGCACAGGCTTATCCGGGACGACACTTTCAGCCTAGAACTGTATTTCTGTAGTGCCATTTCAGCTAATGAAGCCTGGATGTTAGCCTAGTACTGTATTTCTGTAGTGCCATTTCAGCCAATGAAGCCTGGATGACCTGTAAGTCTGTACAGTAGTTGGAAGTTAAAACATAATTGTGTCGCATTCTGAGAAAACTGGGCAAAATGCTTGTGTGTAAATTGTCATCCCAGATTAGCCTGTGCAGTCCGCACAGGCTAATCAGGGACGACAATTTCCGCTTTTATGGAATTTTTCGTTAAAATGATGTCTCTTCTTAGCGGAAATCCAGTTAAGGCGGAAAGTGTCATCCCTGATTAGCCTGTGCGGAATGCACAGGCTAATCTGGGATGACACTTTACGCACATGCATTTTGTCCAGTTTTCTCAGAACACGCCACAATTATAAATAGTCGGACAAGATTGTATAACGCTTAAAATGTAATCTGAAGCAAACTATACAATTGCTAAGCATATACCTCATTGATATATACTTGTATATATTATACTTATGTACATTAATGAAGTTAAGAAATACATGATGAGCAATGAACTGTTGTTTATCAACCAATAAATAATAAGTAGGAGTTCTTATTGCTAGAAATGAAACCACGGGGGGGGGATTGGTAAATTAAATTAAATTGGGAATTTGAAAATAATTGTGATTCTGATATGATCAGAAAACATTTTGTATTTTATTATTTATTTCAACTATGATAGATTAAGCTGCACTCAAATTTTGACTTCTTGTATGTATTTGTGCATGAGTTGTTAAAAAACATGACGTGTCTGTAGCAAAATCAGCATTTGTAATAAAGTCAAATCTTTTTAACAACAAAACATTTGCCTTAAGTTGAAGACATTAATAATGACATTATGCTGAAATTTGAACTGAAATTGTTATAGGAGTTGTTAAAAGTGATTCATGCACAAATCTGCAGGTTCAAGTTCTAGTAGTGATAAAAACACCTCCACTTCAGATATCTTTGTTTGCATAATTTAAATGAAGAATGTGGCAAAAAACCAGATACAGCTCCTCAAGATTAATGTTGTGATGAATCATGGGGATTTAACCCTTTGAGCGCTGTAACCTGATTTTGAAGGCCTTTGCAAACAGTTTGGATCCAGATGAGACGCCACAGAACGTGGCGTCTCATCAGGATCCAAACTGTTTGCTATTCTGATAGTATTCTTTGAAAAAAAAAAATGCTAATTTTAGAAATTCAGCAGACGACATTTTAGCAGATGACAAATTTCCCAGCATGCAAAGGGTTAGGTGAACGTAAGATGTGAGGCAATACTCATTTGAGCCTTGCTCTGTGAAAAGGGGGTTTGATGCATGTGCGTAAAGTGTTGTCCCAGATAAGCCTGTGCAGTTTTCACAGGTTTATCAGGGACGACACTTTTCGCATCAACTGGATTTTCGCCAAGAATATACTTTCTCTGATTGAAAAATATCATAAAAGCGGAAAGTGTCCTGGACTTCTTAGGACTATAACATCAGCATGTAAAAACTCACTCAGTTACAGAAATGTATACAAGATGTTATATGTACTGCTATTAATATTCTAAAATGACTAACAATTAGTACTCAGTAGGATATATCATTTGTATTGGTCTTTATGAAATAAATTATTATGCAGTGTATCTTATTTACTTAGCGTATATACACAATATGGTGCATGTATTATTGTTACTACCTATGTTTACCTTTATTACCTACTACCGGTACTTTCCTAACTTGTGCTTACTTATGTGTAAGTGTCCATGTTATACCTATGGTATTTTTCCCAATCATTGAAAAACAAAATAATGTTTTTGTGAGAAAAAGGACTATTAAGGATATTATACATAAAGAATAAAACATAAAAATGAGATAAATTTTCCAAAGAATATTAAAAACAAAACTTGTTGCTACCACTTTATATATTTAATGACATGGTTTCCAGTGTACAACTTCTTAACTTGCATGGTTTATTATCGTAACAGTGCAGGGCTTTTTTTCCTGACTTTGTGAAGCGGCCCTGGCCCGATTCTTTGTGAAAAAATGAGTCGCGAACTTTTCAAAATTGTGAAAAAATGAGTTACGAACTTTTCAAAATTGTGACAAATTGAGTCGCGAACTTTTCAAAATTGTGAAAAATTGAGTCGCCAACTTCTTAAAATTGTGAAAAACCGAGTCGTGAAATTGTTAAAATTGTGAAAAACGGCAGATTTTGTAAAAATTCACGGCCATGTTAGGTTTGTGAATTGTCCTTTTCAAAATTGTAAAATGTCCTTCCACGGCCACTCATTAAGAAGGAAAAAAAGCCCTGCAGTGTGATATCAACAGAAGCATTTCTCAAAAAGAGGACAAATGGTTATTTACAACTCTGTCAAAAGTAAAGGCCCTAGAAAATTGTTTGCATAATTGTTTCAATAAAACATTTATTATCATGGTTTTATAAAAAATAGCATTATATTTTTTTTGTCTTATATCATATCACTTGATAAAGTACATTATAGGAATAGAAAATCGTTCCATTTTTTAATGTCAATGTATACTGATTATATTAAACTATCTCAAATTTATTTATACTGGTTGTGTACTCGCTTTTGCATTTTATCATCATTATTACCATGTGTGTGCGTGAAATAGGAGCAGATATACGCTATAAATTAGCATTTTATCAATTGGGCCACCTATATAAGGACTCTCTTGTTATTAATGTGAACAATTTTAGAATTCAATTAAAGGCCAAGTAGATATTGAAGAATTTTTAAGACTAAGAATTGCTTTTTATGAGATTGGTCATTGAACTGCTGTGCAATTTAACAAATAAAAATGTAGAAGTGGTTAACTGTGCCTTTTATAATTCCAGTTTTTCAATTCTACAATCAATTTGAACTGAGTTAAGCTATTCATTAGTCACATAAATTAACACGCCTCTCACAAAATTATGTTTCAATTAAAAAAAAATAAAAAATGTGTAGCAGTAATTATAAATTGATCGTACGATGATAAGCGCTGACTAATAACAATTAATGGTGGCAATAATTTTCTCAAGATCAGACTGAATGATAATAGTCTGACTAGGTGTTTTGGAATGTAATCATAAAGTCATGTTAACCATTCCCAGTTTGAAGGCTTTGTTAAAGTTAAAGAAATTGTTTAACCAATATCTGGCCATTCTATTTAATAAGTTGTGTCAATTCAAGCCCACATGATAATCATCAATGAAAATATTATTAGTGCGGCACGCAAAATTGAAATAATTTCACTCTGTTTTCTTCACCTGCGTGTGACCTTCTGAATTACCACTTAGTGAATTTGTGAAAAGTAGATACTGCTGTTACATGCAATGTTTCTATTTTTCATTGCGCAGTTTAGTATATTAAATTAAAATTTTGTTTTGACGAAACAGATTTATCTTAACTGCAGATTAAATGATGGATACATTTGTCTTGCTCTAAAATGAGGGTATTTTTTATCACTGAGTGATACTTCTGATATCAAGTGATTCATTCGATTATTGAACACTTTCAATTTATTTATTGATCTGTTATTTTTTATGGGTATTGCCGTAGGGTTATATTTAATCATGCCCTACAAATATGTGGTGAAAATTTGAAATGATTTTTTTTTTCAATTTATAAATAACGATACAGTCTTTCAAAAGCTTATTTAAAAGTTTGCATGAGTTGAAACATTTAAAGTTAATGAATTGTGGTCTTACATTGTTACTTCTTTAATTAACATTAATTGTACCTTGTTAAAAGCATATCCATAATGATAGTTGTGTTGTATCTGATCTGCTTGTTATTTCGAAATGGTCATAACATTAATCTGATTTGTATAATGATTTTTTTAACAACCAGGGGCCGTATTCCAGTAGCTTCTTAAGTTTTCACTTAAGTTAAGAAATTTCTTAAATAAATTTCTTCAGTTAAATTTGAAATGTCAAAAACAGAATATGAGACGCTTAGTATTTCTCTTTAAGAAATTCCTTTACGAGCTAAAGGAAGTTAACTTAATTTTAAATATATGAGAAAAAATACACAAAGTAAAGAAATTTATTAAGTTTATGAAGCTACCAGAATTTAACTTAAGTGAAATCTTATGTTTAAAGAAAAAATGGCGGAGATAAGAAAAAATATTGCGCAATATTTCAACTTAAGTTATTTTTTAACTTAAGAAGCTACTGGAATACGGCCCATGATTGTGTACGAACTTAAAATGTTTTTAAAGATAGTCAGTACCATCTTGTTTTCTCTCTTGAAATTGACACACGTGTGTGCATTATATTAATGAACTATTGTTTTCACTGCAATATTTAACATGTTTCATTATTTCGTTTTCATACATGTCTAAGTTAAAGTAAAATAGTTTAGTTTAATCATTTTATGTAAAGAGACATTCATAACTGAACCTTGCTCTGGGAAAATGGGGCTTAATGCATGTGTGTAACGTGTTGTCCCAGATTAGCCTGTGCAGTCTGCACAGGCTAATCAGAGACGTAACTTTCCATTTTTATTGTGTTATTTTTTGTGAAAGGAATTATCTTCTTAGCAAAAAAAAAACAGTTTAGGCAGAAAGTGTCGTCCCTGATTAGCCAGTGCAGACTGCACCGGCTAATCTGGGACAACAATTTATTCACATGCATTAAGCCTAGTTTTCCAAGAGCAAGGCAAAATTGTTTTATTTACATATGTTCCCTGTTTTCAGACATGTATGCCTAACAGTTGTTGGTATGGCTGTTTGTGCAGTGGGCCACTTTTAGGCAAAGCTTTGGGGCTGATTTCCACACTTCATGCATTTTGAAAGTCATAGTATTACTGGCTTGAAACCTAACAAAAATGTTGTTTTTTTTGTGTGTTCAAAAACTGTATTATTGCGTGATGCATAATTATGGCATGTATATAAGTAAGAAACAAACAACCAATAACACAAAACAGTACAATATTCACCATGCAGCGTTTAAACTCGCACTAAGTAAGAAACAAACAACCAATAACACAAAACAGTACAATATTCACCATGCAGCGTTTAAACACACACACATGCATGTTATGTTATCTTGGCAGAAAATGTCCTATGACATTTTTGTTTCTTATGAATATTATTTACAATATTGTTATTAAAAAGGTTGTACTATTTATCAGAGTAATTGTTGTAATTCTTGTAAATCTAGCTAATTTAATTAAGCTTATCATTAAATTCTGCAGTTTGTTCAAAACATAACAGTGAATATCTTATTAACTGGCAATGCAGTACAATAAAATAAAATGTTAAGAACATAAACGCATAACACTTCTGAAAATATGCCCACTTTACTCCTGCCTCCAACTCTGCACAGTTGAGTTGTTGTTTACTGTCATAATTATGTGACCATTGCTGTACAGTCATCATCATTTAAAATTGACTGTAGCTTATTTGCCAGTGCTAAATTTTAAATTGACTTAAAAGAACACGGCATCTGTTTTAATGTGGCAGCTTGTTATAATATAGGCAGAGTTATTGATTATATGAGTCCATATCTGCGAAAACTGGGCAAAATGCATGTGTGTAAAGTGTCGTCCCAGTTTAGCCTGTGCAGCTGGCACAGGCTAATCAGGGACGACACTTTCCGCTTTTATGACATTTTTCGTTAAAAGGAAGTCTCTCCTTAGCAAAAATCCAGTTTTGGCAGAAAGTGTCATCCCTGATTAGCCTAATCTGGGATGACACTTAACGCACATGCATTATGCGCAGTTTTCTCAGAACATGACTCATATTGTTTGTGCAGTATGGTATGTAATGACCTGCCCTTGCAACAACTTGATCATCATTTACTTGTGTATCAAACTAGGCTGATTGTGTAATGCCTCATTATTTCATATGGTGTTTGGCTGCAGTGTGTTTGTGCAAGTTATTTTAAAACTGGTTTTCTTCTACCTGATGACAAAATCACTTGTTAGTAGACACAATTTTAAACCACAATTGTTGTTAAATTAAGAAACATTTTGTGATTTTTTTTCTTATTTTAGTATCTAGATTCTTATCAGCCTCCATTCCTGACTTTTTTGTTGTCACATGTCTTAAACAAAACTTGAAAAGCTAAGTCCTTTGCAATTTGTCTATGATAATTAATAGGTCATTAAACAAAACAAAGGAGTGGTAGATTTGAACTATGGGACCAAAACTAACTCATTTTGTTTGTTTTCAGACCACCAGGCTGCCATGGTAACACTGCGCCATGAATACAGGGAGCAGGTGGACAATATTCAGGTTCTGTTACTCTTGTTTTATGTAATGGGACTTTAAAATAATTGACACAAATTCAGTATCTGCTCAAATTCTGGTCATGCTGGTTCACTTAATGAATTTGGTTCTTTAGATTCCTGTTTCCAAAAAGAAGACACTGGTTCTCTGTAGAATAAGTATTGTGAAATATGAAGACTACAGTAAATCCTGTACACAAAGAAAACTACATACATCGGCTCGAGGTTGTTTNTGGCGTCTCATCTGGATCCAAACTGTTTGCAAAGGCCTTCAAAATCCGGTTCCAGCGCTCAAAGAGAGTCTCTTATTAGCAAATATCCAGTTTAGGTGGAGAGTATCATCCTAGATAAACCTGTGCGGACTGTGCAGGCTAATCTGGGACAACACTTTACACACATGCATTTTAAAACTTCTTTTCAAAGAGCGAGGCTCCAATTGTTTGAGAGCTTTTCAAAAAGTAATGAATTTGAATGTGATGTTTGAAAATGAACAGTAAATCAAACATTAATGGTAAACCTAATTATTACTTTACTTTTTACATGACAACATAAGTTATGTTGTTACGAGTCATGACTATATGTAACGGGAACCTCTTCAACATTAATGTTAATGTCAAACTTTTTGTTTAATAATCTTACTAATATAAAAACTTAAAACAAGTTGTTTGAGAATAATTGTCCACTTCACCATATTCAAAACCAAAACTTTGATATAAGTGAATTCAAGACAACCAAATTGTCCTGTATACAATAAATAATAATTCTGCCACATTCACTTACTTACATACATTTATGCCATAAAGAGTGGTATCCAGATAACATGATTCTACTGTAGTCAAAGAGCACCTCTTTATTTCAAAGTTCTGGCTATTACAGATGCAGAAAAGGCTCAACAGGAGTCTGGTCTTCTATTCGACGGTATCCATAGCAACGGTCATGCCACGCCCAACTCCCAGTACCACACACCCGCAGGCACCCCAGGGGAGCCCCAGTATGGGGCCCACCTCAACTCCCTGCGACCCCACTCAGATGTGCTAGGGGACCTCTCCCTTGATGGCACCTCTGGTTCCGAGACCAGCAGTTTAGGGGGCGGGAGTATAGGGTCAGGCTCGGTGGGCGACTATGTAATACCGCCCCCACCCCCTCCCCCACCCCCAGGCATCATTCCACC